>JABUQX010084140.1:22500-23547 GCA_015478945.1 Trachelipus rathkii | reverse complement strand
ATATACATTCATCCTCCAGACAACATTTTACAGACACCATCTTTTATCCACATATCATATACACATACTTTTATCCACACCCTTCTTCTAGACAACATCTTACAGACATCCCTATCTCTTATATCTCTATGTGTGGGGGAGAAAAATTGCCGACATCGTATGTTCCTGCGTGTCGTAGAAGGCAACTAAGTGATTTGGTGGTAGATGGCGTTGGCTGCCCCACTACCACTTATTTCTTTTGCCAGTGGAATTCTTTAAACATGCTCAGAGAAGGTCGTGATCGCCATAAGCGGCGTTCTATCTTTCGGCGAAAATGTATAAATCGTATGGATACATGGAATGTCAGAGGTTGAGGAGAAGGTGATGGATGTATTTAGAAAGGCAGATTTGATTGCTAGCTGTGACTGAAACAAAGAGGAAAGAAACGGTAAAATGGAGTGGTGTTTTCTGGTGTGAATTGTGTGGTTGTGGAATGGAATGGAGAGGCGGGGAAGAATAGATTTGCAATTCTGATGAGTCGACTTGTGGTAGAGAGCTTATGGTAGGTTTAGGTTTTATGTGAGTGCTAGAATTCTAAAGGTTAAATTTAAGTTTAAATAGGTAAAAGTATGTGTGGTTGCGACATATGGTCCATTGAGGGTAATGTTGAAGAGTGTGATTTTCTGGAATAATTTGAATGATGTTTTGGATGGGGTGTGTAGGAGCTTTTAGTTCATTTGCCACATATCTGCCCACCTTAAGGGTTTTTTTACAGTTTTTCACCACCCACTCACAGTCAGAGCCCTTATTCAGGAGGGGGTGTATGTAAGTACGCTCAAAAAGTTCACCCTCTAGCGCAAAATACGCAGTATGAAAACACAGACGCAGGCTTTAAAGTGAAGGAGATTAAATTCAGCAGGACATTAGCAGAAGATGGAAGAGAATTCCACAAGAAACAATATGTGGCGGGGAAAGAATGAAGCCACCACAAGAGAATAGCCTGGAAGTTACCAAATATCAACACAAAACTGAGCGCAGATACAGCACTTCCTTGTGCTACGATGGGCG
>JABUQX010084139.1:22500-35909 GCA_015478945.1 Trachelipus rathkii | reverse complement strand
TCATCTGTAAAGGCAAATCATTATTAAATTGAAAAACCATCTGCGAAGACGAATCATCACCCAATTAAGTGACCATCTACAAAGGCGAATCATCATGCGATTGAGGAACCATCTGCGGAGTCGAAGGGAGTACGGTAGGCTTCAAACGACTAATCGAAATGACATCCGTCCGTTCATCAGGAAGTTGTATCTTGTAGCATCGATCCATTCGTTCAAGGACCTTGTTTGGGCCAGAATCGGATGCTTCCAAACTCTTCCGAATGTGAGCGACCCGAAGAAAGACGTGAGAACAGGTTTGAAATTCGGCATGAATGTATGATGATGCACTGGAGGAATGAGATGGTAGCTGTCAAAAATCTAGTTGTTTCATGCGAGTCATAAATTTTCTCATAAAGTAGTTGCAAGAAACTTTGTTTTTAGGTGCTTGAAGAAGTTCTAAATGACGAAGAGGTGTTTTTCCGGTTACTGTTTGAAAAAGGATAGAATCCGGAGTCATCAGGAATGCAACGAAGACTTACCATGATGACTGGAAGAAAGAGTAACTAATTTTGTTTCCACGCCTGATAACACTCTTTAGCTATTGATGAAACCTTTCGATTTGGCCATTTGCTGAAGGATGGTAGGCGCTTGTTTCATGAGGTTCTTTTGAAGTTTCTTGTAGTGACTTCCATTTTACGTTGAGAAACCAAAATAGACAGCACCGACTATGTAACTTTTTCTGTTGGAAGTCGCTCTTCACCACCAGGGAGTTATTTGTTCGCTTTGGGACGTTCGGCCTAGGTGAATCAGAAACACAAGTTGTTTTAACCCCTTTTAAAAGCTATCTCTTTATAGTATGGTGTTAAAAACAGATATTGGTTTTGGTTAAATTTTATTAAACATCAACTTTACTATATATAAAAGAGTCGTTGACCTAAAGTTAAGTACATTGATTTTTGAGATATATAAGTTTATCTCATCTCAAACCATATCTGAAGAGAGAAATCTACGAAAATACAAGACAAAGAAATGACGGGAACATAAGAGATTATATGTTCTTACAAATCGTAGCAAAAATACAAGTTATTTGCATAAATAAGATATAAAAATATTATATAAAATGATATATTATTATACTACAATATAAATTACAAATAAAAGTAACTAGAATATAGTGAAATTACAGATAGTACTAGTTACAATTGTACTTTTTATGTTTTAAAACAAACTTGATATATTACGATATAAGTTATATCCTACATAATTCATTTTTTAATTCCATGTTTTCAGTGATATTTAAAGTGACACTTTCTTATTTGAACATTTTTAAACAAAATATTGTTCTGAGAGAGAGCACTATATATTGTTCGCGAGCTAGTAAGTTTAGCGCATTAAACACTAAATTAAATTTTATGCACTAATTTCACTGTGTTATTTACAAAATAAAATTTAAACGCTGAAATGCACTTTTGGTTCCTGTTGTTCAGTAGGTGAAGTGGTCTTCATTGAAGACGTATCAAAAACTGAATAAGGAAATTCGATAGGCATGTATGAATACTTGATGTCGAATTCTCTGGTGTGATTTTGAAGCATGTATGAATCACAAAAAAGAATACAGCTTGAATGAGGATAATACAGTGACAATAGTTTGAGGTTTCTCATTGTAGTAAACATATCACTGTATTGAAATTGATTTCTCTCCATTCTTTCAAGAAAACCAATACATATATAGTAGCTGTGATACGTGGTCCTCCGTTATATTTTACGTACTACCAAATATATACTGATGGTGGTTCACTTCTTGAGGTTATCCATCCATATATAGCAGCAGTGTTATGAGGGGCCAATTGAGTTGAACATAATACCATACCTTGATGAATATATCTTCTATTTTAACCAAAAACCTGAAGACAAAAAATGGAAGTTACTCTGAAGAAGTAATTTGTGAGTCCTTCCGTAGAGAGAGTAGTAAGTAGTCCTAGTGTCGACGGAAATAATCACGTTTGAAACTGAGGCAGGGGTAACCTGGGGCATAACTGAGCGCGACAAGTTTCCATGTCTCCTACCGATCCGTAATGTGCTTAAAGCTAATCGTTATTTAAAAATGGTATTTGAGACGACGAAAATAGTCACGGGAATCAGAGGCTGATAGTCCTGGAATTAACGTTGTGACTGTTATTGGCGTCTTTACTGATCTACATGGAGCTTAAATTTTCTTTTTGATTGCCTTGGTCTGTATTGGAATACTAGGGGAATCGCTGGCTCTTATTTGTTGTCCGTTCCTTTCTTAGGGGGACCCATATGTGCCTAGGGAGGTATAAGTAGTTCTGCATCCTCTGTCTGGAATCTTCACTGCTGCAGTTTTGGATTTCTATGAAGAGAGACGGGAGGAAGTGAGCTATTTGGTAAGATTGTTCTTCTTGGAGAGGGGTATCTTATTTATGAGGGTGGTTCGAAGGCGTATGGTTATTCTTCTTCGATCTGACGTTCGTTGCTAAGGGCTGTCGATTTTTCTAAAGACACTCTTCTTGTATATTGCTAGTTGTTTCGGACTTCAGAGTTCACCAATTATGAAGTGGCAGGAGCGTTAAGAGTTACCTTTTCTTCTTCTCCCTCCACTACACTGGGCTTTTTTCGTCGGTGAAGTCTTTTATAGGTCTCAAAGTAATTGATCTTTCATTTACGCTGGTGAGACCTAAAGAGACAGAGTTACCGGCTCTGTTGCTTCTTGCTTGTTGGAAGTCTTGCTACATTAACCACCCAGGTAAAGCTATATTGGTATCGCCTTGTATCGGCGAACTAATGTGGGAAAACCGAGCAACACAAAGTTAGTTTATAACCACATTTTTAATAGTTATATCTGCATATTAATGAGTGTTTCTAAAACCCTAGCTTTTGTATTTTTGTCCCAATGTCATTAAACATCATCTTTACCTTGTATAAAAGAGTAGTTGACCTAAAGCTAAGTACATTGATTTTTGAGACCTCGTCTCAAACCAATTTTTGTATCTGAAAGAGAAGTCCACGATAAATACATTTCAAACAATAGCTCCCATAAACCATACGAATTCAGGAAGATAAAGATTATAATGATTTACAAATCTACAAAAACAAGTTAATCTGTTAACATAAATAACATATTATTAAATGTAATATAAATGACATAAAATATTTTATATTATCAATAAGGGAATAATCTAGAATGTATTAAATCATTTATTACTTATAATGAAATGCATGATAGTATTCAGTTACAAATGTAACACTTTTTCAAGTTTTAAATAATCCAAAGTATATATATATGAAATACATGCTATCCTTCATAATTCATTTTTTAATTGCATGTTTTCTCTGATAGTTAAAGTGACGCCAAACAACGAACATTTTAAACACGAATATGTTTATTTTGAGGAGGAACTAAAATTATATATATAGTATTAATATATATATATACGATATATGTAGATATTCATATAAATAATATACATATATATTAGTATAGTATATATATATTATAATATATAATAAATTATACTATAATATATATTATATATATAATATATATAATATATATATATATATTATATATATATATATTACTATTATATATTATTATATTAATTAGGTTGGCCGATGCGCACCGGTGCCGGGCGGTGCGGGTGCGTGTGCCGTGGGTGCGCTCATTTTGGTTGCGTGTTTCCGTGCGGTAATAATGCCTCAGCATGGTAGCGACCTGGTGCGGTGCTGCGGTGCGATCGTAAGAAACATAACATTTATCTCCATCCGTAGGCCTATTAATAGTGCGGTCGTGCCTGGTGCGCGAGCGTGGTGCGGGCCTTTTGGAACGCACCCCACCCGCACCAGTGCCCAACCAAATTCGGAAAAGAAAATTAAAATTGAAAAAAGAAAATGAATAGTAGATGTTATATATAATATATATATATTATATAATATTATTATAATATAATATTATATTAGGTATAATTAATATTATATAGTGTATATATATATATATATAATATATAAATATTATAATAATAAATATATAATAATATATAGTATTATACTATATATATAAGTACGATTATATATAGCGAGTCTGTTCTGGCACTGTTACGGGCTTATTTGGGATGCATTGCATCGCGCTCTATTTTGCAAACTATCGCTGAATGAATCTATGTTTTGTTCCGAGAGATGGAAACCCTTTTGCTTTTGGCTCTTTGACAAAAGGTGTATGGCGCCGCTTATCACAGATTGGACATGAACAGTTCGATTCCACTTCCTATTAAATTCATGTTCTCCCCATTAATCCATGGTTCCGATGGCTCTCATTCTCGTGCCATTCAGGCAGCGTGACATTTGCTCGTGTAAGGTCTGACGGGGACTGGGGCCTGGCTAAGGCTCTAACAATATGGGCGAGAGAAACCGGATCGCTGCAGGTGTATATTATCGAGCTGGCCAAATCAATATCTTACACTAAAAGGAGTAGTTGCTGCCCTTCTTGATCCTTCTTCTGATAAAAAAATTTCTGCCTCTTGCAAAATACATCTCCAATAACATCTGTAAATCGCCTTATCCCCCTCTAAGCCGTTTCTGATAGTTCTATTTGCCACCACTCCTTCTGAATAAGGCTAAATCACCACAAAAGGTTGAAAAATATCCAGTCAAACCGGGATCATATTTTATTTGAAATGTCCGAACTGCATTAACCGCAGTGTCAAATAGGTATGATAAAAAGTAACCCTTGATGAGCTTATTCACCCTTGCTGGATGAAACCTAGCTCTAGCAGATAAACGTATGTGGTTTACCACAACGCCACGAGACTAAAAGTAGAAGAACGCTGAAATGCTTTCCTGTGGAATATATCAAGCCCACCAAATCAGTAGACATCACACGCTCTTCCCGTCCACACTCGGTCGTAGGGCAAACAGGGCCAGCTCACACACAAGGTGAAAAATACTCAGTAAACCGGGGGATCATTTAAAGGATAATAGTGTCATCCAGCTTATAAGCGGCGCGGGTGGTCAGGAGGGTAGGTTTGGATAAGGAGGAGTGTAGCCCGCTGTCGAGCTGAGTTCAGCACTGGCTGGGAGGTGAACCTCCCTGTACCTGCAGAGATAAATAAACGCTAGTGTTTTGACCACAGACGCCACGATGGACTGAAAAGAAGAACGCGAGAAATTCTTCCTAGTGGCGACATATATCACCCCACCAAGACAGGACATCACGCGCAGGGCACCTTCCACTCCCTCCCATTCTCCATCACATTCTAAACCATTTCCTGCCACCAGCTTATCTCCTTATTTTCTTTCATAACCTATCACAAGTTGAAATATACTCCAGTAAACCGGTGGCGAGGTGGATCATTATTATTATTGATAAGGTTAAGCTTTGCACTTACGAACCGCTCTTGTTTCAACAATGAGTGTTGTAATGATAAACAGTACCTTTGTTTCTTTTCTCATCTTACCTATTCCACCAGCTGGACAATCCGACTCCCCTCCTCACGAGCTGTCATCCCTCTGCAGCGGTGTCAAATGTGTCTCTCTCTACCCTGTATTACTCATGATTCGGGTACTATGACCGATATGAGACTCTATCACGGCCGGCAAAGGTCTAGTGGCCAGATTGGCATTCCGCCTCGTGTTCTTGAGGGAGTATGTGTCCTCTGAGCTGAGCAAGACCCCTCGTTGTCCTCATCGTGTCGACACTTCCTACTCCCTTGTCGCCTCTCAACATACTGATATATCATTCTGTAACTTGCTTAAAGCTAGAAGCGCCATGTTCGCCGCTTTTATTTAGTCAATCTACCCAAAAAAAAAAAAGGGTTTAAGGATGCTACCATTTCTAACTATCGACCTATTGCCTTAATTGTATTCTATCTAAATCATTTTTAACTTTCTACGAAGAAGAAGAAAAAGATTCACATAGAATCTCATTTTTCACTTCTTTCAGATCGTCAGGTATGCTTTTGCGACGTTTCCTCATCTTCACTTAACTCTTATGGTGTTTCTTGCTTTCCGCCTTAGGACGGTGGGGAGTGGGGCGTGTGTGCGGTGAGCGCCTGACTTATCTAAACGGGTGTTGACTGGATTTGGGCATGCCGGTGCGCTAGCCTCGAAAGCGTACCCTCCCCTTGTGGGATTTTTTCCGTCCGTGCGCTTGCGTGCTTCGTGGGCGAGCGTGTGTTGGCTTTTCAGATTGCGGGCCAGTGCAAGCGCTGAATGGGATAGCAACCGCGGCCTTCCCCGGGGGCGGTATAGATTAAGTGGGGATGGGCCTCAGGGTTCGGGTGGGTATATCTCCAAACTGGCAGTGCCTTACGTCGAGTTCAACCGATCTGCTGAGCCTGCACTGCTAACGCTCGTGCACTTTTGCTGACGCCGAGGACCCGCAACTCGCGTCCCGTCCACTCGCACGGGCAAGTGTTGGCGCGCCCCCTTCGGAGTCACCGAGATTAGGTCCGCTCCAGGGCTACAGCGGGCTGAGGTCAAAATTGGCGCCGAGGTGGGGGCCGGAGTACGCAGTGGTCGCGGTAACCGGAAGCGGGGGAAGGGTCAAAACGCGGGGAAATTTTGCAACGGCGCAAGAGCTCCCGGCGCGTGTCTTAATAACATCCGCCCAAATTCTGGCCTAGCCCCTGGAGCGCCGAATGGCGTTACCCCTGGGGGAAAACAACTAACAGAAAAACAGTCGGGACGAAACAGAAAAGGGAATGGGCGGGAGAGCGGCACAGGACAGTACGCCGCGGTGCGAAAATGGCCAAAGAAAAACCCTTGCGGGAAGAGTGCTGGCAGATGCGGGAAAAGGTTGGCGGCGCGCGCAAGCCCCAGGAGAAAAGGGCTGAGTCCGGCCTCGGTAGTGGATACGGGGCCCACAGGGCGGGGAGCCGTGGCCAACTCCCGGGGATAGAGGGTAAGATAAGGCAGGACGACGACACTGTTCCCAGACGGCCGACCCCCTGGGACCCCGCCGTCCTGTGCGAGGCGGTGCCGGCGGGGGGCGTCCGTAGCGCTGTGCGTGAGAGGTATGACAACGGCAGTGTGGGGCGACGAGGGAGAATGGACGCCCGTGCAGGTGCTTCTGCGCCAGCCACTGCTGCTTGCGCCGGGCGTGAACACAACATGGCCCGTTGGCGCAGTGTGGACATAAATGTGACGTTGCTAAGGAAGAGTCGAGAGAGACTCAAAGAGCACGCGGTGTGGCGGTACCACCTCTGGCCTAGCCACGGTACGGCGTGTGTGGGCAAGACTCCGAGTCGACTGGCGGCCCATGGCGTTGCTGCAAGAAAACCGCGATCTGGCCCCACGCCGTGGAGAGCCCCCGCGCGCGCACCCACCGGGCGGAAGATGCAGGGACTGCAAATGGAAGGGGGGTTGATTCCGGGGCCATTTGAGGTAAGTGCTCTATTGGTCTGGAAGGGTGCGGGGAAAATTGAAGTATGGTGGGGTGGGGCCCAACGCCCCCGGGGGAAAAGGCCGCTGCGGAGGGAATGAGTCAGGCAATGGAGAATAAGAGTACAGAAGAAGAGATAGAGAGAGATAATAGAAAGATATAAAGATAAGAAAGAAGAGATAAGAGAAAAGACAAAGTGATAGCATAGATAGAAAGAGATAGGAAGCAAAAGGAGAGATTAGATAAATATAGTAGTATGAAGAAGAGGTTAGAGACCGAGAGAGATCGAAGATAGTGATGAGAGCAGTACTAACGTATGAGATGATGAATGAGAGAAGAGTAGACGTAAAAGATTAGACGAGGCGAGTATATGAGATGCATAGAGAGTGATAGAGATATGATTGAGATAAAGTTCCAATCTAGTGAGAGTTGGATGTAGCGACAGAGTCATCACGGTAAGATAAGAAGAGGAGGAATATGCGGGGACAAAAGAGGGGTGGGGATGCCAGAAAACGAACGGGGGGAAGTGCAGTGGAGGTGTGGCACAACACGCGGAGCCTACGGCAAATGCATGGTCCAACGTATTCGAAGGACATAGTAGAGTAAAAAAGTTAGGGGCCATAAGAGGGTGAAGCGCCATAGTAAGTGTACAAAACAAGGGGAACCGAACCTAAAGGAAATGGAAAGGACGAAAAAGATATAGCAAGAGCGGCCTCGCGCAGATTGTATGCCGGACGGGCAGGCGGTCTGTGATAGTAATACTGCGCTCAGAGGGGAGACTGTCTGCTAATTATCAGAGTGCCAGGACCAAATCTATTGGTCTGGTGTTCCAGGCATTAAACTGGCTGCAGAATTGATATAGCTGGCGATACGGAGTGGTGTAACCAGGCGATGTATAACAAGGCGTTCTGCAGATGAAGGATGAAGCACAGTGAATGGGCGAGGAAGACAGGAGTAGTGATGGGAGCTAGCAGAAGAGTACCGGACGGGCAGAGTCAAGTCAGAAGGTGCGTGGCACCTCGTAACATGGAATGGGCATAGAGTAACGCTCAATGGCATGACGAAAGGTGAGCGACGGAATGCGACCGTGTAAGGGGCGGAGAGGGTCTGTACGGGGAAGCGGAGCGCTGAAATAGAGGTGAGGCATGTGGCTACCGCGTAAGTGAAGGTAGAGTTGGATGGGAAGCATACGTGGCGGACGAGGGGGATCGAGGGCTATCAAACAGTCGCAGGGGGGCTGGTATGCGCACCCCGGGGGGTGGGGCACGCAAAAAAAGAAACAATGGCGAGTAGAAGTGCCACAAGAAGCGCCAGGACACAACAACAGCCAGGGGTGGAGAGGGCGCCATGTGGGGCGCAACATGCATGAAATTACGCCAGTGGAAGAGTCACCGGGAGGACAAACAGTTGAAAGGGTCGCAGAGAGGCAGTGGCACAAAAGGTGGCCTGGGAAATAAGGTCAACGGCAGACTACGCAGAGAAGACAAAAGAAACGGTGCCGGATGGAGTACTGACCAGTAGGCGAGGAGAAGAGCCCTAACGTGGGCGGAGTGGTTGGATAGAGGTATTAAGGCCGAAACTGTAGGGAAGCACTGGTGCAGACTAGCGTGGCAAAGAATTAGCGGCCAGTAGGAGGGGGAGAGTGTCAAGAGTAAGGTGAGAGGGGGTGAAAGAGGACCGAGCGGGCCGGGCAGCCGACACAAGCCAAAAAAGGCAACGGGACGAACACAAGATCGGCCAGACTGATAACGGCTGGTAAAAAGTACTAGAGTCATCTTTGATGAGGGTGGTCGGGGCAGCTGGTGCCAGATATGTTGAAGGAAGGGATGCAAGAGGAAGGCGGCGGCCTTGTAAACTGGGTAAGGTGGAGAGCCGGTACTCGGTTGACAGTGGCATTCGGGCCTGTGCTACGGTGCCGGGGCGGCGGAGAAGATGGCCGGAAACCCAGAGAATAGGCGGGATGCCGGAGAAGAAGTACAGGGCAAAGGACGGGTGGGGAGGCAGGGGAAAACAAGATCGACAAAGTATCCCAACCCACGACGAGAAGGAGTTCATAACGGAATGGCGGTCAGTCAGGGGAGGGAGAACGAAGAGAAGACGCACAAAGACGAGCGACCAAGAAGAAGATGGCTGAGAGGTCGAGGCGTACGCAAAGTGACGGGCCACGAACCGTGAGACGGCAGGCAACGCATGCGAAACAAGGCGCAAAAAGGGTCGTAAGTGCTAACAAGCCCAGCAGAACCAAGGCTCGAGGCACGTGCGAGGGACCGCGGCGAAGGCAAAGCAATGGAGGAGGGAAGAGGCTGCGAAAAGGCCAAGCAAGAGGTGGAAAAAACGCGAAAAAGAAGAAGATAAGATAAGAAAAAGGAGAAAGAGAAGAGAGATAAGAAAGAGATAAAGATAGAGAGAGAGAGATAGACAGATAGAGAAAGCTGACCAGCGATAAGAACGCGCGTTCGCCCGGCCGCGAAAGAAAAAAATGCTCCGGGAAGCGGACGGGACACAGAATAAACGTCAGGCGGGGGTGAGTGACAACAAAATGGAGGAGCTACAGGCAGTGAAAAAGGGGGAAGTAGAGCGAGGAAGAGGGCAATGGAGGCCTAGAATAGGATATGGGGGTGGGTGCCCAGATGGCAACACGCGTGTGCGAAACCACAGGGAAATGGAGGAACAGGTGAGGAAACGGAAAGGAGAACCAAAAGGAAAACTGGCCCACGCTCGAACTACGCTCGGAACAACGAGTGGATGCCTCTGAGCGTAACCAGTGGGCAAGAACGGCGGAGGAAAGCTAAATGGAAGAGAACGTAGACAGAAGTACGGGGAGGAGAACAGAGCAGGAAAGTAGGAACTAAAGTAACCGGCTCGCCTCCGGAACAAGAATGATGATACATGAAAAGAATGAAAGCCGGGATGTGGGCACTGGACAAGACACAGCGCCCTATACCCATGCGACTAGGAAACACATAACCGCAATTTATGCTGTGCCCTCTCTTGCTCTTGCGAAGTTTCCAGCGTCCATTGCCAGGCGCTCGAGCGGGTCAGCAGCGGGGCATTGTGCGACGACAGCAATGGGACCAATACAGGGAATGTTATAGAGTAACAGTCAGGGAAAAACCCTGTACTGGCGTCAGCGGGGAACGAATTTACAATTATCCAAACGAAAGGGTCGGCCAAAAAAGGGATGCCTTATGTGAGCGTGAATTAATCGGGTCCTCCAACGAACAAAGACGAAACATATCAGACATCTCATATAGGGGTAAACACAACGAAGCGTAAGGGCATCGTGATGAGCCAGATGTACGCACAAGAGGCACGAGTCAAATCACTGATCGGAAAAAGGAACTACGAGAATGCAAAGGCAAACATCATGCTCGCAAAGGAGGCAGAAGCCGGAGTAGCATCTTAAAGACGGGAACGGCGGTGAGACGGGGGACGCGAGAGAGAGTCCTTGCTACCACGTATACAAAAACCTAGTGTCCTCGAAAAAAGAAGGACTGGTCAGAGAGAACATGAGAGAGAAAGACATCAAGAAAACGTGTCCGATGCTGAGAAGACTTAGACCACACGAGTCACGGATTGACAAGTTTCAGTGATTTTAAAGCCAATGGAGATGTCGACAGAGCAGTAAAGGTGAGGAGCAGAACGACGAGGAGAGAGTATAGAGATGGACGGAGCCAAAAGAATATAGATTGGACAGAATGAGATATGAGGTATAGATTATATATTCCTATGCGAATAGAGAGTGGATAAGACAGAGAGAGAAAGAATAGAGGAGAGATAGTGCACGAAACAGAGAAAGATCGAGACAGACCTCCCCAGGTAGACGGATGCGGGGTTCGTGATGAACGCCGTAGAGCGGGGGCAACAACTGACAGGAAACAATCGCGGATAAGAGGCTCCGGGGAGAGACACGGTAGGCAACCAAACTCCAAAGGCAAACGATGGAGCACAACTAACAGTGATCGCAGAAAGGGCATCAAAGAACACTGAAGCACGGGGTTAGGATCCTGAGTAAGAGGGGCCCGGGGGCCTAAGGGGGGGTAAATCAAGGCTCGGGGCGTACGTACCATTGTCGCAGGGGCAGAATGGGGGTCGACACCAACCGGGATACGGGTACCCATGGGGCGTGCGATCTGGGGGGAGAGCGCGGGGTCCCGCTGTTGCCGGGCTGAACCCAGGTGAGCATCGCCACGGGCTAGACGTCTCGTTGAAAAGGCCAAGGGCTGCCCGAGCAGGGTAAGGACCGTGATCAGCCAAAGCAACGGCGTCGAGGAAGGGGAAGAATGCCGGAGGGCAAAGCAGAGGCGCGGCCTCTGCCTTTTGAAACACGAATGCGTGTTGAAAAAAAAGCAGAAAAACCGAGCAGCCTCGGGGGGAAAACTGAAGTGCCCGAGAGCAGACCGCTCGAGCTGTCTTATGTGCGTGCTGGGGAGGCGTAGCCGTACGGGCGCGAACTAGACGGCGGGTTAGAGAGGACCGTGCGAGCGGTTAAGAGTTCCATTGGATTCGAAGCGTTAGGTCGACGGCGGGTTTGCAAGGAGGTGCAGGCGCAATCACTATGGGTAGGGTCTGGGGCGTCTGGAAGAGCAATAATAGAGAGAGGAGTAGGATCGAACTCAGAAAGATGAGGAATACAGAGTACATGAATGGATAGTGCTATGAAGATCGTTAAATGTTATGACGATGAGTCGTAGCGATACACTGCGGAGACAGAGACGCACGAAAATGCTAAATAGAAGACGGAGCAGGTGCGCGAATACCAGTAGTGGGAGGCAGGGCCTCAACCGCGGGCGGGAGCGATCCACCCAAAGGGCTCTCAAGGCGGGGAAGAAAATAGCAGACCATAAGCTTGGGCAACGTGATAAAAAAGACGACAATGGAGAAAGGAAAAAAAGAACACGAGGAGAAGAAAAGGAAAAAAAAAATGTTACGGTGGGACGGGGTGCGCCCACGTAGCCCGAACAAGCACCTGAGAAATAAGAAATTGCAGGAAAGCCGGGTCCTACGGCGGTGCAGAAGAGGAAAGGGTCGAACAATGCGTACATGGGCTGGCAAATGGGCAAGAAGAAGATAGAACGGTAGGTGTTCTACCACTGTCGACTCGGCCTTGTGCCCTGTTCGACAGTCCGACAAGAGCCGGTACGACGGGAGCGAAAAAAAAAGACAAAAGGCGCGGACCGAAGCGGTGCACGCGCACCTCAGGAAGAAAGGCGGCACCAAACGGCGGAACATTAGGCAACGGACAGATCGAGCGTGGGATGACAAAAAAAGAGAGATGGTGAACTGATGTGCTCCCGCGGGATGCGCGCCCTTAACAATCCACAGATCTTCCAATGAGGCGCGTGAGTATCCCTGGGCATACGCGCTTCTAGCGGCACGACACCCTCTCCATTTTTCGGTCTCTGTGAAGCAGCTCTGGGTAACCTTGGTCCTTCACGGGGTCCATGAGTCATGCGCCCGCCCTACTACCTTAGCGTCGCGTAGCAGCCCGGCGTCCGCTAGGTCGCAAATACCGAGTCCGGTAAGTCACCGCCGTTCTCGTGAGGTGCAGTCCTCATGCTGTCGGCCCCAGCTGGCAGTGCTCGCGCGCTGCGCGCGCCGCCGCCGCAGCTGCGCGCGCCTTGATCAAGTTGCGCGCCGGCTGGTCCGCCGCGATGCCGCTCAATCGGCTGCGGCCGTGCCTCTTCGGGGCATCTAGAGCAGCTGCGCGGCGCGCTGCACTTCGACGGCCTCGCGTCCGCGCTATGATCCGCGTCCGTCGCAGCTCCGCTGGCTCGCCCGCGCTGCATCACACAAAATGGATATGAGAGAGGTAATTGAATCTATATAGTATGCTCACGCCGTGAGAGAGTTAGATCCGAGATATACAATTCCATGAAGAGCATTGAAAAGCGTAGTCACGAAAACCTGGAAAGCTCACGATAAAGGGTTGGAAACTGTATGATCTCCATGCGAGAAGTCTGATAGAGATGAGTGTGTAGAGATGTACAAGAGATGCTGAATAGAGATGAACTGGATAGAAATAGACTAGACG
>JABUQX010084139.1:0-5000 GCA_015478945.1 Trachelipus rathkii | reverse complement strand
TATATATATATATATATATATATATATAACATATATATATATATATATTATTATTATTATTATTATTATATATATATATATATATATTATATATACATATTATTATTATTATTATTATTACATATATATATATTATTATAATTATTATTATATATATATATATATATGGGATGGACCAAACCTCGATTTTCACTATTTGCGGATTCTGATACTTATTCATAATATTCACTGATTGCGGATGCGAATGGTTTTAGGAATCTAGAGTTTAGCAACAGGTCTATGATATATTAAGTAACTAAAAACATTTGAGTAAAAAATATATCATTTAACAATTAATCATCGTTACTCTAATGTCTATTTTGATGAGTTGTTCTATTTAACAGGTTTCACTGTACACTACGATGAGTAGATGGGGTTCTCTCACACTGATCCAGAAGGGAAGAGGGCAGAATCATTCCAGCATTCTCGATGACCTGGGGCATCTGATTAGGGAACCTCTCATATTCCTGATTTGTTCAAAAATTCTGGTGCACCTTTGATTTATATACGTTTCACGGAAAATGTTCCTCTCAGAATACATTCTAACTTTTCTGATCCTCCTGTTTCTCCTGATGACAACATAAACATCTTTGGTCTTAATATAGGCGGAAAAAAAAAATATCTTGGAATCTCATATCACAACATTTGCTAGAGTGACCTTAAAGAAGTTGTGGTTTCTGTTTAGATTACAAGATTTTTTTTCCTCTTCTTCATATATTCCAGCTACACATTAAGGGTTTCATCCTCCCCATATATGGAGTACTACTCTCATATCTAGGTGTGAGGAGCTCAGGTTTCTCATGTCTTTATAGGATAGGGTTGAGTCAAATGCCAAAACTTGGAAACTTTTCCTTACTTTCCAAATGACTTGACATTTTATCATTAGTGTTTTGTTATTTTTCTATAGGTACTGCAGCGGTATATATGTGCTGTAGAGAACTGACCACTCGTATGCCACTACCCTTATGACGCACTAGTTGCACAAGGGATGCATTGTCTGCGCATAAATTTTTTTGTGTACATCGAGAACTACAGGCTGGTTCACGGAATTGCTTTCTTCTTTTTAATCACGTCTGTTCTGTGGAATTCTCTTCCATCTTCTGTGCTTCCTACCGAATTTAATCTTCCTCACTTTAAAACTTGCCTCTGTGCTCCCCGGCAAAATCTGCGTAGGTTGAATTAACAAGGGTTTATAATTTTGTCATTTCTATTATTATTTTACACTCTCTCCTCCATTATGGCTCTGCCTGTAATCTGTGGTGATAAGTGAAAATAAAAGAAAAATCTATGAAAAATATAAATATAAATATAAATGAATGTGATTAATTACGCACCTATTTCCAGTATCTATTGCACCAGAATGAGGGAAGTGAACCCGACTCTTATGTCACTACCTCCATTATTTTTTCCCCAAACGGAATCAATATGGAAAAGGTTATAAGTTCATCATCTGTATTTTTATAAAATATATGATGAAATGTAATTAAAGGCAATTTTATTTTGTTTTTTTTTATTTCAATTTAATTGTTATTTTTTATCTATATTTTTTCTTATTATATTATTTTATATTGGTTGCTTTATTAATTTTAATTTTATTGCTTTAATTAATTATTTTTCATTGGCCAATTTGTAATTCTATCTCCAACTCCGATTCCATTCCGTCTTTCCGTTCCCTATTAAAACAACAAATAAATCAAACAACAAAAATCAATAAAAATTAATAATAATAATAATACATAATAAAAAAAAAAAAAAAAAAAAAAAAAAAAAAAAATAATAATAATAATAATAATAATAATAATAATAATAATAATAATAATAATAATAATAATAATAATAATAATAATAATAATAATAATAATAATAATAATAATAATAATAATAATAATAATAATAATAATAATAATAATAATAATAATAATAATAATAATACTAACTAATAATAATACTAATAATAATAATAATAATAATAATAATAATAATAATAATAATAATAATTAATAATAATAATGATAATAATAATAATAATAATAATAATAATAATAATAATAATAATAATAATAATAATAATAATAATAATAATAATAATAATAATAATAATAATAATAATAAATGAAGTTTAATACTAATAATGATATAATTATTATAATAATAATAATAATAATAATAATAATAATAATAATAATAATAATAATAATAATAATAATAATAATAATAATAATAATAATAATAATAATAATAATAATAATAATAATTAAGCAAATAAATAAGTAAATAAATAAATAAATAAAATAAAAATTAAGCAATAAACAATTTGGATATGCTTTAAAAGTACATAAAAAAAAAAATATAAACCAATGCAACTGAACCGATTATTTACATTGGCTCCTGTGTTCACTTATGAATATTCGGATGCGGATTTAAACTATATTATAAAGAAATGTAAAATCTTAGTCCCTTACATACTGTAATAAATTTTTTGTCGCAAAGGTTTGCAATTATGCTGTTGTTGCTTAGAATCTCTGAATTTAAAGTTTGCTATTGCAAGATTTTCAGAAAAGCTAGCGAAAATCTTTAAGACTCTTGAAATTTGTGGGACATTTGACTGTAAAGAAATACCAGCTGATATATATATATATATATATATATATATATATATATATATATATATATATATGTATTTAACTTTCATGATTATATTATATATTATTATTATTATATTATTATTATATATATACATATATATACATATATATATATATTATATATACATATTATTATTATTATTATGTAATTATAGAATATATATATATTGTATATATATATATATATTATATATTATTATTATATATATATATATATTATTATTATTATTATATATATATATTATTATTATATATATATATATATATATATATATATATATATATATATATATATATATTATATTAGATTTATATATATATATATATATATATATATATATATATATATATATATATATATATATATATATATATATATATATATATATATATATATATATATATATATAAAGGAAGAAGATGGAGGGGTTAGGAGAGAGGGTTAAGGGAGGGGAAGGGGAATGGATAGGAGGGGAGGTTAGGGTGAGGAATAGGTGGGGGGAATATTTTAGAGGATTATTGAATGAAATGGGTGGGAGAGATGAGGAGGATTTACAAGAGGTGGGGATGGGGGGGGAAGTGGGGAGGGAAGGGGATATGGAAATACAAATGGAAGAAATTATTAGGGCGCTAACTAAAGGAAAAAAGGAAAGTCCACAGGTCTAGATGGTGTGAGTATGGAAATGTTACAGATGGGAGGCAGAGGGGTGGAGGAATGGCTTTATAGGTTATATAATTTATGTTGGAGGAAGGGAGTAGTTCCACAGGATTGGGAGGATGGTTGTTTGGTTCCCCTTTATAAAGGGAAAGGGGATAGGATGGAGTGTGGTAATTATAGAGGCATTTGTCTTTTGAGTGTAGTAAGGAAAGTGTACCGGATAGTCCCGCTTGAGAGGGTGAGAGATTTAACGAGAGAATGGGGGAAGAACAAGGAGGATTTAGGGTGGGAAGGGGGGGGTGTGGATCAAGTATTCACAATGAAGATGCTTGTGGAGAAAGGTATAGAAAAGAAAGGGAAAATGTATGGGTGTTTTTAGATCTGGAGAAAGCATATGATAGAGTGAAGAGGGGGGAATTATGGAGGGTGCTGGAAGAATATGGAATAGGGGGTATTAGGGCCTTTTATAGGAATAGTAGAATGTGTGTAAGTGTATTAGGAGGGGAGAGTGAGATGTTTGGAGTAGAGAGAGGGTTGAGACAGGGAGGGATGTGTAATGTCACCATGGCTTTTCAATTTATTTATGGAGAGTGTCTGTAGAGGAATGATGAGGGAGGGGAGAGGGGTGGAATTGATGGATAGGGGTGATAGATGGGAAGTGAACATGATACTGTTTGCGGATGATACTGCCTTAGTGGCGAAGAATTCAGAAGGTCTGAAGTATTTGGTGAAGGAGTTTGAGAGAGTGTGTGGGCAAAAGGGTCTTAAGATAAATCCAGGTAAGAGTAAAGTGTTAGTGTTTGAGGAGGAGGAAACAGATGAGGGGATGGGGTTAGGGATTAGAGTAGGAGGTGTAGTTTTAGAAGAAGTAAAGGTTTTTAGATATTTAGGGATGGATTTGGGTAAGGAAGGAGGGATGAAGGAAGAGATTGATCACAGAGTAGGAGAGGGAACGAGAGCATTGAGTGGTCTGAGGGAATTATGGAAAGAGGGGGATTTATCACTTAATCTTAAGATAAGTATGTTTGAAAAAAATTTGTGTTCCAGCGGTACTATATGGGTGTGAAACATGGGGGTTAAATGCTAGGTCCAAGAAGAAGTTGGAAGTGTTTGAGATGAAAGGGTTGAGAGTGGTGTGTGGGGTTAGTAAAAGAGAGAGGATTAGGAATAGGGTGATAAGAGAGAGATGTGATTGGAGGAATGGTTTGGTGAGAAGAGCGGAGAAGGGAATGTTAAGATGGTTTGGACATCTGGAGAGAATGGAGGAACAGAGGGTGGTTAGGAGAGTTTGGGGAGGTGGAGGGGATAGGAAGGAGAGGAAGGGGAGACCAAGAAGAAGATGGATGGATGGAATAAAGGAAATGCTGGAAGAGAGAGGGATGAGGGTGGAGGAAGGTAGGGCGTTGGCGAGAGATAGAAAGGAATGGAGGAGGTGGGTGGGGGCGAGATGAAGGAAAATATGAATTAGGGAAGCTGCACGTACCACTACCCCGCTTAAGCGGGAATAAGTGTTTGTATAATAATAATAATATATATATATATATATATATATATATATAGTGATGGAGATGTGAAGCGGCACGAAAAACGCGAAAGCGTTTAATGATAAATGCGAACCAAGCTGCACCACCCATAAATTATTCGAACGAAGCAATTTG
>JABUQX010084138.1:32500-35934 GCA_015478945.1 Trachelipus rathkii | reverse complement strand
CATATGGCCACGTTTTGTCTTTCTATTGACTTACTGGCTTTACAATTCATCTTTAGGCCATGTAATAAGTATTAAAATAACAAAAATAAGTTCTTCTCTGTAACATAACATGTATTTTTATTAAATCATTCTAAGTTTTTATTTAAAAATTACAATTATTCACTTACTTATATTATTCAATCGATGTTAACTAAAAATATTTCAAAGTTTTCTTTAAATAAATTCGTAAGAAATATTATTATTGATTATATATTATCTATGTACATTGACAATCCATCACGAGAGAACACAACAACCCGCACTCCTTACAGATACGAAACTGGACCTCTTCTCTTAAAATGTGTTTTGAATATAACTACTTTAGGTCTAAATTTAGGATAATCCTTTTTGTACCCCGGGGCGATTTAGGCCTAATTCCAGGTCACAATATATTTCAAACTGACCTTTTTCTGTAAAAATGTGGGTGCAATAACTACGTTAGCCCTAACTTTAGGCCTAAATTAGGATAAGCCTTTGTAGACGGGGCTAATTTAATCCTAATACCAGGTTAAAAGGTAACCCGTATAGACAAGAATCAATGTTATTATTTATTGTTTATAAATATTATTTCAAACTGAAAACATGCTGGATCGGAAAAGATCCTGTTTAAGCAGGTTAAGAAAGGAGAAATGTTTTCCTTACTTTGTGGATTGGTCGGGTAATCCTTTATCTCTATATGACCTCGTATGTGATTTTTCGAGAATTATTTTATCGTCTTTTGAAAATTAACGTTGTTCTTTAAACTTGTATTTGAGGCAGGTGTGTGTTTATTATCTTTAGACCCAAACTCATTTTAAAACCATAATATTCATTTTAGCTGTTAAGCGGAGCAAAAGTTATCTGATTTGTATTAAAAGTTTTGTTTTATTTTACTAAGTGTATATCATATTTTAATAAATACTTACATTGAGGGATAATTAATAATTTCACTAGAATAGATAATAATTAATTCACTAATTCATAAGCTAACCACCAGGGCTCAGCATGCGCCCCACCCGCAAAGGCAGCCAACCCAGCACCCGCAGGGTGCGTCCCGCCGCGGTCCCCGCCCGCCGCGTGCGCCCGCATGCGCAAGTATTTCCACGTTCAACCCGCCCGGCCGCCGTGCGCCCGCCGGCGCAAATATTCCGCGCGAATTATTATTTAGAACACCCACATACACAACACACACACACACAATACACACACACACACACACACACACACCACACACACACACACACACCCGCACACTCACTTACACATAAAACATATAATTTATTTAAAACATTTTATTATATTTATTATATACTTAGTGTTATTTAATTCATGCCTATTGTTATTATTATTAGAACACACAACACCAAACACACATCGCACACATACACACAACATCCACAGCACACACTCACCACGCACACTCACTTTACAACATATAGGCGTATAATTTATTTAAAACAATTTTATTTTTTATTTCATTATTATACTTAGTGTTATTTACTTCATTTGTCCTATTGTTATTATTATTTAGAATACACACACATGCACACACTCACACACACACACACACACACACACAACACGCACAACTCACTTACACATATAACGAATAATTTATTAAAAACATATTTTTATTATATTATACTTTATTATTTACCTCATGCCTATTGTTATTATTATTTAAACACACATAACAAAAAAAAAAAAAAACACCACACACACACACACACACACATACACACTTACACATTACGATCCCAACCCACTCGATATTTTGATGCCCCATCTTTGATGCCTCCGCTTTTGTGCCTCAACTTTTGATGCCTCAGCTTATGATGCCTCAACTTTGATGTCTCAGCTTTGATGCCTCAACTTTAATAACTTAGCTTTGGTATCTCAGCTTTGGTGGTTCATCTTTGATGAACTCATCTTTGATGGCGTCATCTTTGATACCACCTATATTAATGATTCATCTTATAAGCAGTTACACTTACCATTAGAAACTACACTTACACTTATACACACATACACTATATCTCTTATTCACATATGCAAATACACATAGACACTTACACGTCACACCCCACACCCACCACACACAATATATATATATATAATATAATATATATATATATATATATATAATATATATATATATATATATATATATATATATATATATATTATATATATTATAATATATATATATATATATATATATAGTATATATATATATATATATATATATATATATTATATATATATATATATATATATATATAGGGAAATATTGCGCCTGCGGGCGCACGCGGCGGGCGGGGACGCGGCGGGACGCCCCTGCGGGTGCGGGGTTGGCTGCCTTTGCTGGTGGGGGGGCTCATGCTGAGCCCTGGTGGTTAGCTTATGAACTAGTGAATAATTTTTTATCTATTCTAGTGAAATTAATTATTATTCCTCAAATGTAAGTATTATTATAAATATGATATACACTTTAGTAAAAATAAAAACACTTTTAATACAAATCAGATAACTGTGCACCGTCTTAACAGCTTAAAATGACTATGATTTTACAATGAGTTTGGTTCTAAAAGATAATAAAACACACACCGGCTCAAATACAAGTTTTAAAGAACAAAGTTAATTTTCAAAAAGACGATAAATAATTCTCGACCAATCACATACGAGGTTCATATAGAGATAAGGATTACCCCGGACCAATCACAAGTAAGGAAAAAATTTCCTTTTTACCTGCTTAAAGGATCTTTCCGATCCAGCATGTTTCAGTTTGAAATATTATTTTATAAAAATAATAATAACAATGATTTTCTTGTCTATACGGGAATTTACCTTTGACCTGGTATTAGGATTAAATTAGCCCGTCTACAAAAGGGCTTAATTTCCTAAATTTAGGCCTAAATTTAGGGCTAAAGTAGTTATTGAACCACATTTTACAGAAAAAGGTCAGTTTTAAATATATTGACCTGGAAATAGGCTTAAATCGCCTCGGGTTACAAAAAGGATTATATCCTAAATTTAGGCTTAAAGTAGTTATTTCAACAACATTTTACAGAGAGAGGTCTGATTCGTATCTGTAAGGAGTGCGGGTTTTTGTGTTTTCCCGTGATGGATTGTCAATGTACCATAGATAATAATAAATAATAATAATTAAAGAAAAACCCGAATTATTTAAAAAAAACTTTTTGAAATATTTTTATGGTTTAAACATCGAGGATATATAAAATGTAAGTGTAATAATTTGTTATTTTTAAATAAAAACTTAGGAATGATTTTAATAAAATACATGTTATGTTAGCAGAGAAGAACTTAGTTTGTTATTTTTATACTTATATGGCTTAAAGATTGATGTTAAAGCAGTAAGTCAATAGAACAAAACGTGCATAGCTTGGTGCTTAGAG
>JABUQX010084138.1:25000-27500 GCA_015478945.1 Trachelipus rathkii | reverse complement strand
AAACCATCCACATGCATTAATAACTAAGTTATGGTCACACATGCCATCTAACATTAATAACTACTATAACTAAAAACCCGCCAATTTGGCTTCGTCAATATATTATATGATACCCAACCCATCCATAAACGAATCTAACCTTTTCTTAAATGTTGCAATCGAGTCACACTCAACAACCTCCTCTGGCAGACTATTCCAAAATTTAACAACCCTATTACTGAATGCATGCTTTCTTATATCAAGATTGCATGCTTTATTCTTAATTTCTTATTATGCCCCATGGTCACCTGTCCATGTTCTACTATGAAAAATTTATTGGTCTCTGTATTATCAATAGATGTAAATATTTTGTAGACTTGTATCATGTCCCCTCTGAGAAATCGCCTTTCTACAGAAAACATTCCTAACTCCTTCGGCCTCTCCTCATAGCTCTTACCCTCAAACCCAGAAATCATCCTTGTTGCTCTACGTTGCACTCTCTCTAGCATATCTAAGTCTTTCTTTAAATAAGGGGCCCAAACTTGTGCACAATACTCTATTACTGGCCTAACATAGCTATTATACAGTTTACTTATTACTTCCTTGCTCTTGTAAACAACATTGCGATTTATTATGCCCAGCATCTTATTAGCTTTATTTCTAGCTTCCAAACACTGATTAGCTACTTTCAAATTACTGCTTATAATCACACCTAAATCTTTTTCTTGGTCCACAGACTCAAGCCAATCCCCATTCAATCGTAGTTAAAACTTTTATTTGAGTAACCTAGGTGAAGAACCTTACACTTTTTACTATTAAAATTCATTTGCCACTTATCTGCCCACCCAAGAAGTTTATCAAGATCATTTTGAATCTTTATGCATCCTTCACTATTCCTAACTGAGGTTGCCACTTTAGTATCATCTGCAAACTTAGAAACCTTGCATTTAAGCCCCTGGTCTAAATCATTTATATATATGAGGAAAACAATAGTGGCCCCCAGCACTGAACCCTGTAGGACACCACTCTTCACTATTTTTCCCATGATGATTTTATTTCCCATTTAGTTGTACCACACCTGTTTTTCTATTCGGCAACCACTCTTAATCCAAAACCATGTACCACTCCACCTATAACCACATTGCAATAACTTTTTCATCAGCCTTTAGTGGGTGAACCTTATCAAAAAGGCTTTAATAAAAGTCTTAAATATTAACAATATTCAACTGGATTTCCTCGGTCGATGCAGTCATGTAATGTTATTCCATAAATTTCTAAAGGTTTGTCTGACATGACCTACCTTTCTGAAACCGTGCTGGGAGTCATACAATACCTTGTTATCTTCTAAATATTTCTCTATATGACCTTTCAGTAACTTTCCAGAACCTTTACAACCAGAGATGTTAAGCTTAACTGGCCTATAATTCCCAAATCTTCCTACTACCTTTCTTTTAAATAGGCACAACATATGCCATTTTCAGTCATCTTGGTACCTCACCAAATGTTATAAATCATTTTCTGATGAATCAATACAGTGCCTTTTGCCAGTGTTGCCATTACCAAGATGACGCTATTAGATCAGAAATACCATCAGGGCCTGCAGCTTTACTTGGCTCAATATGTGTTCTAATAAACGTTTTATAACTTTTACATCAAATTCAACTTCTGTAAGTCTATTTGTTACATGCATACAAGAACATTAGTCTCCAAACTATTATCTAATCTTTCCTCAGTAAAAACACTGAAGCAAAATAAGCATTGAAAATGTTCACCATGTAGTTTCTCAACGCCCGTAATGGTTAATAAATTGGACCCAATTGTCCTATTCGTCACTTTTTTAAATTTATAAAAAGCTTAAAAAAATCTTCTTCAGATTTCTTTATTACTATTTCCTGCTTAAATTAATTTCTGCCTCTCTCTTTTTGCCTTTCTTATATTGACTGGTTTAAGTTCATTTCTATTTTTCCTATAATTTTCTAAATCATCTTCCCTATTACTACCTTTGAATATTTTAAAATATCTACGCTTTTCATTAATTTTCTCTCTTATCTCTCTATTCCACCAAACAGGTTTTCTCTTTGCCACCCTAATGGGTTTATCTTTAAAACATACTGACTGAATATTCATTAAAATTTGCTTAAAATGTTCCCACATGATAAAACAGTTTTGGTCTTTAAACTCTTTATCCCAGTCAGTTGTACTAAGCATGTCTCGAAATTTGGTAAAATCGACATTTCGGAAATCTAAGATCTTTTCCTTATTAATGCTATTATGTTTTAAATGAAATATTGGATATACTACTTAATTAATTGAAACTTCTCGAATATTAAAAGTTCATTACTGCCGTTATACATATATTCATATTGATTATTTCATAGATTTATTAAAAATTAAGAATATATTTATAGAATTATTAGAAACTAGAAATAATTTCATTTATTTATTTATAAAAATTGACACCTAGAGCAAGGATGAAATTGAATTCTTAAATTCTCTTTTAATCTGAAAAAATACCTAGAAA
>JABUQX010084138.1:0-17500 GCA_015478945.1 Trachelipus rathkii | reverse complement strand
TATATAATAAATGAAGATCATCCTCCTCAAAATCACTTTTTATCTTAATAAATTAGAAAATAGATTAACCATAAAAAATAAAAATAATACATAAAAAAAATATAATAATATATAATATAAAATAAAAATATAAAATATATATTAATAATATATGTATATACTATATAATATATAAATAAAAAACTAATACATAATAAATAATATATATATATATATATAATATATAATTATATATATAATAATATATATATATATATAACAATAAAATAAAAAAATATATAACTAATCAAAATATAATAATAATAAATATAATATATATATATATATATATATACATAAATGCAAACAGTGGATTCACAAACACTGTTCTCCTTTCACCACGCTACCCCCTTCAAAACACAACAGGATCTGTCAAGTTGGCGCTCCATCCACAATAACCCCTACAGCATATACATAACACAAACAAACCCTCAACATAAACATGTTTTACCCAATTCAACACCAAAACGGACTACACAACAAAACCGAAGAAATAGAAGTCTTCTTAAAAAAAAAACAACATTCACATTGCCAACTACTAGAAAAAAACCACACTAAACAAAATAACTCCACACAATCATCATAACACAAAATATCCAACACGGTTTCAAGCAAAACCATTCAACTACAACCACACCCTTAAACATTATTCAACCCACAATCAACGAAATAAACTCACTATCCAGAACCAAAATTCCATGACTATGATGCCTTTTTCACACCCCAAACCCCCCAAAAATCACACGCTACTAACCCTTAAACACAAACTTACTTCACACATAACACTAATCTCAAAAAAATACAACACCATAAACGACACCACACACCAAAATAATAGATTACATCACAGCAGTGATTAATTTAAATAAACCCAACAATCTAATAAACTCAATTACATCCCCTATCAACATCTCAACAACACTTGTGACCAGAAATTACAAACCAAACAAACACCAAGATCCTTCCACCTCCCATCTAATAATAGGTAGGCGATTTCAAACAACCCACCACCCCACATTGTACGACGCCCAAGAAAACAACAAGAGAACACACATTAAAGCCCAACTCTTCGCGAAAACCTAAACCTCCAAACCAGCACAATGTTAGCGAACACCAGGAAACCCACCCCAAACACCCAAACATGCATCACAGAACATAACACTAATTCTCATCAAATCTCTACACAAAACTCCTCTGTTTAAAACAAACCATCTAAACTGAGCGACCACCTCCCCATCATCATAAATTACCAAAATGTCAACAACTCAAAATACCCACATCAGAAAACATTACACAAACACCTGGAGATGATGGAAGGAGGAAACAGCAGGAAACAATCATTCATTCTCCTAGTACCACAACACGATCACACTCAACAAATCAATACAAAACTTCACTTCGTCTCAATCCCAAAAGCTAAAAAATCCATTCCCATGAGAGATACATGACAAAATACATAACCAACCTCAAACCCTGTAAAATAGAACACATCTAAGAAAACAATGCAACTCAATAAGAAAAATAATACTCACAACCAGTGGCGTACCATTGAATATCGTATACTGGGTAGAATGTTGTTTATAAAGTATATATATATATATATATATATATTATAGTATATATATATATATATATATTATATTATAATATTATATATATATATATATATATATTATATAGAGTATATAGTTAAGTAAATATATATATATATACTTGTAGAGAGGAGAGAGAGGAGAGAGAAGAGAGAGAGAGGAGAGAGAGAGACAGAGAGAGAGAGAAGAGAGAGGAGAGAT
Source organism: Trachelipus rathkii (assembly GCA_015478945.1). Classification (NCBI taxonomy): domain Eukaryota; kingdom Metazoa; phylum Arthropoda; class Malacostraca; order Isopoda; family Trachelipodidae; genus Trachelipus; species Trachelipus rathkii. The sequence goes on along the minus strand of JABUQX010084138.1, from coordinate 15,668 downwards.
GAGATTCAAAATTCTTTCACAGTTTGCAAATTAATTCGTACGTTTTCAAGGCGAGAAAGTGAGCGAAAATTTACGTACCGTGCATTTTCACTATCTTTTTGCTCGTAGAGGAAGAATGGATGCTGGCCTGGCCCAGGGGTAGAATCCTACATTGACAAGATGAAAATCTATCACGCCCACTAGCTTAGAATTTTTACTCATAAGATCAGAGTATGAAGAATATTTCCAAATCTAATGATTATTATAATTGTTTACAAAAGTAGTTACTTTCTCTTAAATATATTTTATAAATCAGTTTCTTTTTCACTTTCATGATAAAATTTAATAATTTAGTTAGCGTATACCATATTAATTTATTCTATTAAACAGACTCAATAATATTGGGTAAGCAATACCACTTGGCCTACCCTATGAGACACCCTGCCAACAAACACTCAAACGACAAAACAGAATAACTTTAAAAGAGCCAACTAACTTACAAACACACACTCTATCATAACAACCTAAACCTTCCTCACCTTCATCTAACACGAACCATAAATGCTTCTTGGTAAAATTAAAATCACACTGAAGCGATCCCTAACTTGCAAAAACATTCTCTTTTTAAAGCGTCTACAAACAAAATACACAATAATCTCCTCAAATCCAACAAAACAGGCATACTATATCTCGCAAGTAACTTCGCAAAGCAGAGTTCTCACATTACAACACACCCTCAAACAGGAAAAGCTTTTAACGACAAATGAAGCCCGAACTACGAACCACTCACAAAATATTTACCAACGGACTAGGAAAAATACAAGACACTTAAAACCACACAACTGACCCAACAACATCTGGAACAGACACCTCAAACACCTTTTTCCATTCTAGCAGCAAATATTTAAATATTTCCATCACACTTAATTCATTCCCCCTTCTGAAAAATCGCTATCATTTATACCCAAATAAACCAGACCAGAAATAGACACGCTTGATCTTATCATACGCCCATCTGATCTATTATCAACACTAGCAATAGCTAGAAAAAAACACACAAAACAAAATAACGCCACAGATCATCAACACAAAATTCAACACAGTTTTAAAAATTATCACAAGGCCTAGAAACAACAGCTTGCATAGTAACCTACACAAATCACGACCTAAACTCAAAACCCCCACTCAACGAAAACTATATCATAGCAAATCACATCAACCAAGCAATTCGATACAGTAGCCTTAAGCTATAACTTGATCACAAAAATAACAAATCTAACATCACACAACCTTAAAGAATGGATTTCCAGATTTCCTATCAGGCAGGACAGCACAAAATTAAAATAACTACACACACAATACAACAATACCAGAAAATCACAGAAGGCGAATAAAACAAGGAAGAATTACCACTGCAAAGAAGGTTCAAATAAATAAATTTGTCACCCGACAACTCATTGTTTGTAAAACCATATATAAACACTTAGCCTAATCTCCAAAAAACAACCACAAAACGAACACAAAATCAGAACCACGTATCTCTACGCGGACAGGAGCACCTTAGTCCAACCATCCAAGTCAAATAAGGCAATACAAAAATATGCAAGCATAACACACCAATGATACAAACATTCATCACACCATCAAATTCGGCCCAACCATAGCCAAATCAAACCTGACTAATTCATATATCTCACAAAGTATTTTCCATTTCACCTTTCATTATCCAACAACTTTAACAAAAACCGAAAATATAAATAGAGATGTATGATAAGCAAAATTCAGTAATTGTCTATTCCTATCTCCATACCCCAAAAATACAAAATTATGCGCGCCATTAAACAAAAAACTTTTGTTGTTTCACTCATGATACTAACGTCTTTATGCTTTTGATTCCAATTATATACATATTGGCACCGACACCACCCTGAAGTTTCATTATACATAAACGTATAATAAGCACGGTAAAATCCGATATTCGTAAGAAAAAAAGAATATAGCTATATAATAATTATTATTTACAATAAAAATAATATAACACATATACACATATAACTCTGCAAGACAAAATATGAAATTATAACTTAAAAAGTCAATTATGTAATGCAAACGCAATCGACTTAAGCGAACAGAGAGACTTTCAGACAGTACAATAAAACCAGGGACAATTATCACACACCACATATATACAATACAAATACGAAATTGAATGAATTGCTGCAATAACTGAAATTCACTAAACTTTGATTACACCTTCATACATACTATTGATAAAAAAAATCAAACATAAAGAAAACTCCAAACGACACCAAAACAAGCGTCTAAGAATCATTAATGGTGCTTAACTAATCAGAAACTACATGCGACACAATCAACAGCCTACATACAGATAAACCAGTAAAATAGCTAACCCATAGACAACTCACTTGGATTATTGAAAGTGATAAGCACACAATTCGTTACAAAAAACCAAACACGACCTAACACCAATCTCACATTGCCACAACTCTAAGCCCTACAATTATCACCTAACACAGACTCAAACAACCTCGCGTCTTCACCAGCTCGTATATATTACCAAATTATAAAATGATCCAGAGTAATGAGAATAAGACAATTATAGAAATCTACAGGATTCACACAAAACAATACAACATCTGATGTACACCAAACAAAATTCACACGACACTTCACAGCAGAAATTACTTATAGAAAGCAGAATCAACCAAACAAGTCAATATTATTAAAACTCAAAGAAATACACATCAAGGCATAGCACCGGGAATTCATATTCACTTCCAAGAAAGACAGTCATCATACCGTTGGACAAGATATAAGATGCGAGTCCCAGACCCTACTTATCAATAGTTTACAAATACACAGATTCTAAAACTCAACCATTAAACCCAATCAACAAACATCTTATCAAAAACATAGCGAGCAAGTATCACGGAGAAAGTACATCTCGCTATTTTTTTCTCTCCGTCTATTTAACACTCAACCCAATAAAAATACGTAAATACTTTAAATCTGTAAGATCTACTGGAGAGAAAGAGACACCGTAGCGGGAGATATACTTAAAATTAAGATGACATGGACTCGTAACGTGGCCCCTACCCATGAAAGTGGTAGTCAGGGAGAGGAAGAGTGATATTAGAGTTAACCCTATGTCAGCAGATCACCGGTAACATTCACGAGTTTTATAAAAATATAAAGAAATTTTATAATTAAAACCTAACTTAAATACATTTGATTTACATACTAATTAAAAGAAAACAATAAAAAAAAAATTTCTTTAAGAAATATTTATAACTAGAGAATTAAATGAAATAATAACTGAAAAAATAATTAAACTTAATTTATTATTTTTGCTAAATTCAAAATTTAAATGTTCAAAAGATTTAGCTCTAAAGATATTATATAATATATATATATAGTATATATAGAATATATATAATATATTAATAATAATATAAAATAAAATTGATAATAATTATAAAAGTAATAGAAAAATAATAATAATGATAGATATATTATAAATAATAGATATATATATATATATATAGTATAAAGAATAATAAAATATAATATATAATAATAGAATAGAGTAGAATATTAGATAGATCATATATATATAAAATATAATAATATATATTACATTAAAGGATAATTACTATTATTTTATTATGAAATAATATATAAGGATAGATAAATAAATATATATATAATTAATAAGAATAATAGAGAATATAATATATAATATATATATATATATATAAAATAATATGATATAAGATAATATATATATATTATAATACAATATATAGAGATTAGATCAATTGACATAAGAGTAAGAATCAATTAAGAGTATAATGAGTTACGTTATAGTAGAATAAGGATAATTATATATAATTTAATATATGAGAAGATATAATGTTATAAATATACGATACTGTATAATTGTATTTATAATAATAACTATTAAAGTTCAATTTTATTAAATATTTAAGAGGATGATCAAATATTTTGCTCTGGCGTAGAAGTCCTAGCATATTATATTAGATTAATATATAAGTATATAGATTAATATATATTATAGAATATAATTATATATAATATAATAGAAAAGAATATAGAAATAAATTATATATTAATAATAAATATATATAAGATATATATATAAATAAGTAGATATAAATAAATATATAATAAGAGATTATTATATATAGATAATTAGATATTATTAAGTATATTACATTTATATTTATTTATAAAGTCAAACTCAAAAGATGATCAAAATGTTCTGAAATTTCTGAAAGAAGAATGATTTGAAGATAACTTGAAAATTCCTCATGGAATTTTATGAAAGCTTTAAAACTTACAAACAGTTAATAATAATAAAGTTTTTTCGAAAAAAAAACTAGAAACAATTTTAAAATTTTATTAGCCAACTATATTAATTTGTTAATTTATAAAGACAATCAAAACTCATATAAAAAAAATATATTCACTGAAAACTAATTTAAAAATTTTTTTCTGTCATCTTTATTATTTTTAATAACAGTAACAACAAAAGATGATTGAATATATTATTATATTAGGATCTGAATATATTACTTGTTAATGTATTAAGATTAATGAGAATTTATGTTATATGATATTAATAGAACTATATTTTAAATACATTAATTAATAAATAAATAGATATAATTACAAGATTAGCAGATATTTATTTAATTGAAGTGAATATATACTATATTTTTAATCAAATATAATAAATAATATATAAATATATAAAAATATATAGTATGATAGGATAAATAATATATAATAGAGTAATAAAATAAGGTAAAAAATATTAAATAAAATAAAATATAATATATAGGCGCCATAAAATTAAATATAATATACAATTAGCTATATATATTTGATTTATGAGTACTTAATATAAATAGATAGATAATTAAAATATTAAAATATAAATATATAACATAATAGTAATATATAATATATATAATAATATATATAGAGATAGTATAGATTATATATAGTATATACATATACTAGTATAAGTATATATATCAGGCTATGGGTTCAATCATTGTCATTAAGATACTCAAGTCCAAAGTACAAGTTACTCTAGAATTATCATAATAACACGATACAAGTATACAAGATACTTAGAATATTTGTATTACACAAGTCACAATGTACAAGTACAAATACATGGTATATCAAGAAAATATACAAAGTACGAAAGACAATTTAATATGAAAAACACCTCATTATCTACAAGAATGAAAATTCATGATGGCATGAACCATTGAAATGAACTCTTGTACAGCGCGTAACTATTAACTTATTACACTACAATAAACACTATACACTAATAACACGATTAAACATAAACACAATAAACCAGACATCAGTATACAGTACAGACAACAACTAACACACAATAACACATATTAAAAAATAGTATAATAGATTATAAGTATAGAGATAAGATAAATATAATTATATATTATAATATAATAATAATAATCTAATATATATTTAAGATAAAGATATATAATATTATATATATCATATATATAATAATATATATCATAATAAATTTGTTCATCTTCTAATAAATTCATCATACATCATCTGATCATTACGATCTATCATCAATTTCATACCATCATCACCCCTTACTGCAATCCTACCTAGAACTAGGGGAGAAAGGTAGAACGTAACATTATCAAGCGATGAGAGAACAGAATTAAGTAGGTAGAAGAATATGAAAGAGCCAAGTCGAATAAAGAAAGCTCAATATATACTACCACCTTTAATACATTTTATTGAAAACTACCATCGCTAAGTACAGAAATCAACCATAGGAGCTTCACGAGCCACGACGGACCTACTCAATATATAATGCAATACCTACAATCATATAGTAGGTACAATCCACTTAATATATTTCACATAAGTTGAGGACTGAACAAAGACCACATAATCTAACACTAAACCCAATCCAGCACACCCCAAATATAAGAGTTCGCATAGTGTCTCCTATACTATATAAAGCTTCAGTGAGCAAAACCTCCCACATATACCCAATACAGAAGTTAGTCACCACTTTAAAGCTCCTCGGTCAATCTGCGTCAAACCTTACAAAATCTACGAAATAAGGCATGCTCCTCCAGCACTATCCATTCCCTTAGGTCTATCTATCTTGACCTCAATATCCACCTGTATTCTTAGTGGATCGATTCGCTAAACCGTTTCGCTATTCCACCAACAATCATACCACTATATCTTTAACCCCAGGTTAAACCACAGAAAGAGATAATCCAATGGTTATATCAGAAACTCACTATAATATAAAAATCCAGTTCATACCCATGTAAACATATTTAAAAATGATATGGTCATCTTGCTAAGATAAATATAGGTGGCCAACGTTTCAAAGCTCTGCATTTATTTTCTCATTATTACAACCGGTATACAGACACTATACAATCACAACTTTGAACTGATGTCTCATTTCGAAATTTGATACGATATGTCAGTCACAGATCGCTATATAACACACTACACTAAGATTGCCATGCGATAAATACATTGTACTTTGGTATAATCTTAATAGCTTAATCCCTCCTATTCACAGAACCATAAGTCTCATACACTACTAATAATATACATCAAGACACCATAATAGATAAACAACAATACCTTCAGTGATAATATCTTCGCGACTCAAGAAGTTATCCCTATTGAACTATATCACCAACGATATTTTAAATTTAGCACCCAGCCACCATTCCTGCCATTTCACAAATTATATCTCACTATCATCAATCTTCAATTCCCTTTCATTAGATAAACATTATTTTAATATTTTAAACTCAGACACTTGTTCCAGACTGCTCACCATCATATAACATAGAACTTCACACGACGGACTTTCTCAGCTCACAACCATAACCTACTCTTATCGAACTGATTAACTTTTCAAACCAACTCCTTTAACACACCCTATACAAAATTCTCGAATATACCAATTCCTCTCAAACTCTCTGCAAGATATATCACTTACGACAAAACGCAAGATAAAATCCCACTATGTGGAAAACATATGGACTAATACGTTCATGTTGAGATCAGGAACCCTTTACCACTCTCCTTCCATACGCTCACATCATTCTCTAAAAGCTCCAAGTAGCACAACCCTGCACATCACTCACCCATGCTAATCTCTCCACACATGCAATCACACAACTTAGAACGAGCAAAGGACGTAAACCAATCGCAGTATAACGAAGATTGAAAGTTCAAGGGAAGAACATACACAATCCCGTAGACTATAACTTCCGTGTTACGAATACATACTTAAACCAATCATCATCTCTCCGAACTCAATCAATATAAATTACTTTCAGCAGCACGACAAGTGAAAAAGATTTACTATTCGTGTCAGCAGCCAGAATCATAAACCCACTGTTCTTCTTGATTCCAATCAGAGAGTGCTTACAAACCCAGACAATCAATACATGATGACTTACACATCGCCAATAGAGCTTCCCTTATTAATCCTATTGTACGACCTTCGCAACTCCATCACAACCTAAATGCCAATTTATTCTTCTCTCCCTCATGTCTAAATGCCATTAGTATGCATGTAAAAAGACTTGGAATCCAAAAGCAGAGGAAATAAAAAATTAAACAAACCCCCAGCAAAAGATTCCCAGGGATCCTATCTACGTTCACTAACTGTCGAGCTATCGTATTCTTGTCACACATACTCCTATCTATTCAGTGCAATACATTATCTTTGCCACTCTGCCAAAAACACACAATTAGATAATCCAGAGCCAATATCTTCTTCCTACTATAAAAAAATACTACAAATAAAACTTAATTTCCTCAGCAATCTATAATCACACTTACAAGAGTACCTTATATCAAACACCTACGCTTATAAAGAACGGTTTAACCTTATGCACTATTGCTCTAGTCCAAACATATACCATATTACTTATATCAATAATAGATGACAGTGATGATAATATTAGTTTAATCACAAATCTTGCTCAATAAAAAATTTCAAATCTAATGAACACTCATCCAGTTCACGTTTAACGATCGAATACTCATCTTATCCTTTTCTCCTGCGGCTCTCTCGCTCTCACTTCACGCGTACCAATAATTTATTTATCTTTACATTCTCATATATTTTAAAAAATCATGAATATAGTTATATAAAACACTTTATTAAAAGATAAATAAACATAATAAATTTCTTATATACATTTTAATGACTTTTTTTTGGAAAAAGACTTATTGCTCTTTAAAACCATTCTTTCATTGTTTATATTAGTTACCCAGAAATTTAAAATTTGAAAAAACACATCAACTTTTGTAAATCTTGCATTTCAGGAACAAATTTAAAGACAATCTAGGCTCAAAATTAACAGCTACCTAAGGATATTGTAATGGAGGCTTTCTGGGAAAATCACAGATACGAAATCCGCGTATAAACTTAAGCTGTTCAGTAGATCCTTTGAAACAAACAAAAGAAATATACATAAGATTAAATAAACTAGTTTATATCTTATGAATAATAAGTGAAAGAACGTTCGGTTCATTCATGTATTGAAGCCTAGCTTATTCAATTTAAGTAATAGGATATCAGGGTCTATTAAATCATAAGAATTCGTGAAATTATGAATCAGACCTGATGTGTGGCCTATAAACACCAACAAAGATGATAAGGCTATCCTAAAAATTTACCATACTAAACACGTCGTACTCCCAATTCGTCCCTATTTTTTAATTGGGAATTTGACTTCTGTAACGGATTTAATTCATGAGATTAAATGTTAGTACATAATATTATGGCGAAAAAAGTTTTTAATTAATTGTTTTTACATTTTTCGTATCAAACTCCCAGATTTGTTTTCGAAATGACTTTCAAACTTGAATATATCGCATAGATTGGCGTCCATTACTCCTACAATAGTTACAATGGAAACTTTTTCAAGTTGTCTTCATTTTGTTGTTCAGCTGGCCATTTTCATAACCCCGCTTTTTTTTGGCTTCTCTCCCAAGTGAAAAATATACAATATACTTTTTTTGTAATCATCAGTCAGTAAGGAAGAATACATCAGTAATAACTCCAGAGATACGCATAATAGATTCACCATGCAAAAAGACATGCATAGAGCATAACTTACTATTTTACTAAAATAGCCAAATAATATATTACATAGCCAAATGTATACTCAAAGAAAATTTTTTAAAAGGAAAAAATATCACAAAAACAGTTTAGAAGAAGATTTTGTTGTAACAAAAAACCAAATGCAAATTGATTTGGTCTCCAACCTCAGATATAGAGATAACTAATATCAATGGAAAAAACTGCGTCGATGGCGGCGGATCGCGCCGAAAGGAAGCAGGGGCAGTGACCATAGAGGGTTTCTCAAATCGTAGGGCGCGAAAACAAAAAAACAGGGTAATGGATAGTAAAAGAATCGCATTCATATAATTCAATATTATTCCAATTTTCAATAAAAAAGAAATTATTTTCTGTTTTGACAATCTAAACAACGAAAACTCAAAAAAATACGAAAAAACATATCTATTTAAAACTACATTATATAGGAGTAATGGAGACCGACTATGATACACCATTATTCAAGTATAAAGTGCACATTGTCGAGACCACGAGGCCCTCCACACCTCTAACGAGATGATTATATATGTCCACGGGAAACATGGTTTTTTTAGAACAATAATTTTCTTATTCTGAAAAAACAGAAGAAAAATGCACAATCTGCAAGAGAATCAAAACACCCCAAATCCCGAATCTCGACTAGCTCTTGAGAAAAAGGGCAATAAAAAATTACAAGATTATACTCTATAATTTCCATTTTATAGAGGGAGGTGAGAATGGGCTCAGACCCGAGTACAACAAATGGACTCTAGCACATGAGAAAACAAATTGAGGAATATATTTTCAAATTTTAAGAATAGAAGCTATTAAACCTGTTTGTTAGATACCATAATGTAAATATAAAATCATTAAAATTGCGAATATTAAAAGAGAGTAATGCAGAGAGATATACCCACCTACATATAGAAACACTAATAACGATATGCCAATTTCAAACGTAATTGTAATATGAGAATAAAGATAATTTCATATTAAATAAACTGTTTACCATTTTACATCATCCCCCCTATTTAGCTATAAATGCTTAATAACTTCTTCATGAGAAAAACACCATTATATACAATGAAAACATAATTTTGGACATATATAAAGCCCATATATCTAGTGAAGAAACCGATCTTTCCAGTTTGTTAAGAATCACCTGTATAGATAATATTTGGAATCATACTTAAAATCGACCTTAAATGAAAATCTAAGCTTAAACAGTCTTTTAATACTGAAGTGAGAATTTTGTATTAAATCATAACTCTTAACCACATAACAATGTAAATAATTACATTTATCTTTTCTTTATTCGTGATTTCAACCTTATATATATTAACTATTTTAACTATTATTAAATTAATACTATTTATATATATATTATTAGTTTATAATAATTTTTCATATTATATATATATGCTTAAAAATAGGAAGAAGGTTTCTTACCGAAAGTGGCTAAATAAAATTATTTATAAAATGTTCTAAAAATTCTTATTTTATTACTCATACATATTTAATTTAGATAAATATATTATAAGGACAAAGACGATATAATAAGGTTTAATTTATCTAACTAATTACTTGTAATTACCTGTATTTGATAAAACATCTTATCTATATCTGCTATGAAAGCATATTTCTCAATTATCGTTTATTTTAAGCCTACATATATATTAGTATATTATATTATAAATGATAATTCTAGCATATACTTTTTACACATCTTTTCCTTTTTTAATTTTTCTTATCGTTTCAACTATTTAAAAAGCACACTCTAAAATAATAAAATAAAAGAACAAATAAGAATCCTCCTACAAAAATTATTATAGTCAATAAACTATAATAGTATAAAAAATTATGTAGATTATATACATATAAATAAGTATATAAACCGAATCAGTTCTCTACTAAGCAACTTTTCTTGTATAACTCTAGATTATGCTAATCTAAAAATTACGCCATAAACAGTTAGCTTTTTCTTACACTTTCCAAGCAGGGTTACAGTCAAATCATAAAAATAAATAAGAATTTTATAATCTCAACTAATTACAAATTAGAAAGTATTATACTATCGACAATAAGAAAAAATGAAATATATTATAATATATCGGGCAAACAATCAAACAAAATATATATATATTTCTATTCTAATATTTCAAAGGAAATAGAGAAATTATTAAAAAGGATAAAAGTTAGCTTAAATATATATGAATACATGTTAGACTTGAATATCTGGATAAAAATAGACCATACCTTGTATATATACTCCAGATATAATGGCAAATTATATAAATGAACAAAAATACATAAAAAGAATTAATTATGATTACAAATACGAGCTAGCAAAAGATAAGATTAAAAAAGTGAGTTAGTTCTCATATTCGTAAATCAAATGCCATAAAAAGCATAGCTGAGTCTCATTCAAAGAAATACAACCTTTAACATTCAAGCATAACCAAAGAGTATCACAAAAGACCGAAAGAGAAATAAAAGTTTCAAGTACAAGTACATGAGTTTAGAAATAACATGAGACAAATCTCAGTTTCAAGTAAAAAAAGATACATTACTCCACAAAATCACAAGACATAATTCAACGCACAATCAAGTCAAACAACTTATACCGATGACCCGATAAAGATAATAAAGCACTCTAATTACCAATGGCTATAAACTAAACTAATCATGCGAAGCATATAAATTAAGATCTACTACACAAGTACTCAGGTTATGAAACGACTCATTATCCTGTTAGGTAAACGATGCAATTTCAATTCTATTATAAATATATCTACCTTAATCTGTAACCATGTTTTTCATTAAACATATAAAAAACAGTGCAATAACTCTACATGACATATCACAGTCCACAGGGCCAGAAAATGCTCTTAATTCAATCATGCTCAATCTCATATCATAACTAGGTAAAATGTTACTAATACACAAATAAAATTTAAATTATCATAATAGTATACTTAGCCATGAACACTACATATACCCATATATATGTAATAAACAATACTCTTGTGTTTTACAGTTTTTTTAAATAACTTGCTTTATATTAAATAGTATATATATTTCATAAATTATAATATATATATATATATATATATATGTTCATCTCTAATGTAAATAGAGTCATAACTGAGATATGTGACCCTAAAATTTATACTTAATAAATATAGAAACTAAATAACTATTTTGTAATGTAAAGAATCAAGAACAGGTGAGTATACAAGCTAGCAGACCATATAATATACCTTAGAAGTATTATTCATAATTCATAAGGAAATAAGTAAAAAATATAAATGTCATCAATAAGTATATATAATACCTACATACCTGCGTAATATCTTAAATTATAACCTCAAAATTAAAGTCAAAAAATCGAAGGCTATATATATAATACTTATATATATATAAAATAATTTTAAATTCAGGTAACACTGATTATAGTTCAAGGCTATTAATACAAGAATATTGAAAGCTACAAACTAGAAAATATTATTAACTACATCCAGAGTGAATCTAACATGAATATTTAAAAAGTGTTGAAACATCCGTTTTGAACTGGTGTCAAGCAGACAAACCAAACGTATTGATAATCGATAAAACTAATTAAAACTCCTGAAACCTCAAAAATATGAATCAGTTAAAACAAATAAAATTATATTTAAATATTATGAATTTAGAGATCAGTCAAAAAAAGTCACCTAAAAATACTAAAAACAATTTTTCAATGAGAGAAAAAAACTACTGAGGAAGATCTCTCTCTATAGTCTTAATACAACTATTATAGAACTATTAATATATCAGATCAATCTTTTCAAGCACAATTTGAGCAGACACACGGTAATATTAAATTATAATGATAGTAGTTATTTTGAGAAATGATTCCAAATCAGATTATTCTGTCCCCCATTACTATTTTTAAAATACTCAAGACTTATTCAATTATTAAAAGTCTTCATCATTATGTTTAAATTTTATTATGTTCAATGATAAAATTTTTCGCTGAATTATAAACACACAATTAATGAATCTAAGCTAGTATCTTTATATTATTATATTATTTTATTTTATGAATATATCTATTATCTATTATTATTAGTGGGATAATAAAATAAATTGCATTAGACTTAGTTATATTAAAATGAAATCACTCTAATCATTATTTTATTAATTATCCATTATAATAAAAAATTATATTACTCCTACATTTTCACTATTTATTTGTATGAAATGCTTGATATTTATTATATTTATTATTCATTATTATTATTATTAAATACAGTAAGCTCATTAAATTATATTTTAAAAGCTTTTATTTTATTTTCATAATCTTATTTTAAATTTATTTATATTCTTATTATTATTTCATATTTATCAATTTTTCTTATTTAGGCACACCGAACAGATGTGAACAAATTGTTCCAATAGGAGAAAATTGTTAAAATTAATTAACTTTTTGGTTATGTATGTATATATGTTAACATTTTATTACAAATATAACTTCGAATAGCACAATTTATTACATTATGAGATTATTATTATTATTATTATTCATATAATAAAAGTTAAAAGTAACGGTTAGCATTACTACCTCTCGAAATTTTTCTACAGTTATATCGGTTAAGCTTCTGTTAACGAAAACAAGTGCCAAATAGCGAAACTCGTATCTACTTTCTATTATCCATTACAGTTACAATTAAAAAAAAGAGGTAGATCAATTTTTCAAATGACTTGACTGAGCGAAAATATATGCAAAAAATAATAATACCCGGTACAAATTTGTCGATTTTTTTTAACGAAAATTATATTTTCTTTAATTTGATTTTAAATATTCATCTCATTAAAGATAAATACTACTTTATATATATATATCGCTTTTCTAGAAATAGATTTAAAAAAATTTAACATTTAGAAATTTAACAATAGCTCTAAGAATTGTCGATAGATTAATTTTACAAAGTTTTTAGACTACTTTTAAACTCTCCCCACGCAACCGCATACCTACTACTGACAAAAAAAACAACATATGGGAGAAGGAAAACTGACCACTCCGAGTCCATGCATACCTCAGACCACTGGACCTCTCTTCTTCTACGCTTCCCAGCAGATCTATTATCGAGGATTCTAAAATAATTCCAGTTTTTTCTGGGATTTTTAAAGTAACATGTGTCTAAATAAGAGGAGTCGAAATAAGCGATAGGATTGTTTGTTCCGGGACCTAGGTTCTCAAGATTTTGACTAGATGATGTATAGAATTTGCGATTTGTGAGTTGAATCTTGCCATTGGTTTAGACTATATATAATTAGGGTGGACTGCATCTTAACTTGGCAAGGGAAATTTAAGTATGCCTCCACAAATGACATGACTGTTCGGTTGTATAGTGAATTGATTTATCCGTGATATCCTGTAATGGCGTTATATTGTTTTTTATGCTTTTAGGTCGAATTTGTAATTTCTGTAAGTGTCGTAGTGAATTTATTGTTTGGTTGTATGAATAGTTGTTGTGTACCCCAAGGATCTGTTCTTGATCTAATACTATTTATTATATAGAGCTGAGAGTGAAACTGGAGATATTGTTGAGCTCTGTAGTGTGATGGTATAGAGTTACGCCCATTGAGATTTATTGGTTATATACGGTATGTTTTGCAGTTTATGTAAAGAATTGTTGCTGATCACATCCAAGTGAGTGTCAATTATGAGATACTTTAATTTGAGTTTCTTTATTGTAACTTGTATATGTATCGTAGTGATGTATGCACGTCCTATATTATGATTATATTGAGACTTTCTGATTTGTTCGTTGGATGTTTCTACTTATATAAATAGTGTATTTTATTCTAAAAGTAATTAGTGCATTAAGTGACAAATTGGTAGTATAGGCGAAGCTAAAGTCGCATCAGGACATATATATATACTGCTTTGTAATATATAACGCTGGTGTAATGTTATATACTGCTATGTTATATGTGGAAGTCTGTGCATAACAGGATTACTGCGTTATATTAAATAATGTTCGTTCTTGTGCGTGTACTTATGTATGTATATGTGTATTTTACTATTGGTATAATAAGAGAATGATGTCAAGTAGTACCTCAATAATTTATTTGAGTTATTTGATATTGAAGATATATAATGAATCAAATGTCTGATTTATGTTCAGATAACTTGGGAGGTGTGCTCACGTGAGCCAAGTTGAATAGCATGGGATTAAAGCCCTAATTACAACGAGTCATTGATACATGTACGATACGCATTACTGATATTGAATGGTATTTGATTTAAAAAGTTAATAATAATCTGTCTGACAATTTGTAGAGACAAAACGACCATTGCGCAAAAACATTTGAATTGTTTTGTTTGTATTGCAGTTTTCGTAACAATAATACCAATTTCAAACTGCTCAGGGTAACATCGAAAATATATCATGACAAACCTTTAAGTTTTAACTTTAATCTGAATATTTACTATATTGAA
>JABUQX010084137.1:0-21953 GCA_015478945.1 Trachelipus rathkii | reverse complement strand
CATAGTAAAGCGTAATAGTTTACTGATTTAAAGCAGTAAATCGTAAATCAGTTAAATCAAACCACCCAACCAGCACGTCCCCTATCCATCCCACCCGCCTGTGATCTATTTGAACATTGATTCAAGTCATATTTCGAGTATCATTTGGATAAACGATAACATAATAAATACGAATAAACTACTATGACAAAGGCAACACGACTTTATCAAAAATGGTTAAACACCATTCTGCAATCCAAATGTCATATCATAACCACAACTAGAAAATAATTACAAATGCAAACCTAACATAGCTCGCGTATGAATAATCAGCTAACATCCTGAAAATTCCGTACTTATCAAAGGTAAAGTAGCTAACAGGTCATACAATACTCGATATGTTCCCACTTTTCTCGCATATCAGCAACAGGTAAAGCCGTATTATCTAACAAAATCCCTTAACAAAGTGACCAATCTATCAAAGATACCAGCATCTTGAACTATGAATTGACACTATCTTCATCAAAGTGTCACTCGTTTCGAGTATAACATCATTTGACCTATGAATAAACGTAGACATTAGCAAAATTCTAGGCAAACCTAACATTACCCAACAAAAACTTAACCTAGGCTCACGTTTCTAACACATCATCGTCAGTTAACACAGTAATATCTTACAAAACTCATCATTTCTCTAACAAATCAGTGTTATTTTCACATTGCCATAGTAATATTTAACATAACGTATCTAACTTACGAATAAACAGTTTTCATTAACTAAGAGTTTCTAAAGCAACACATTACCTTCCGAGAGAAAACCCTGGGGGGATGCGCCCCTTGAAAGGGTGTGAATCCTGAGAGGGGGGATCACCCCGAAGGGGTGTAAGCGGGCATTACCCCTCCGAAGGAGGGGTAAGGCCTCAGCCCTTCGGGCTGAGGCCCAAAGCCCGCTTACTGATTTACTGCTTTTGAGTATGTAAAAACACAAATTTTTTACGTTATAAAAATAAAAAGAATAAAATTTTTAGTAAAAACAAAAAGTTTTAACGAAATAAAATTAAAAATCAGTTGTTTTTTTTTATAAAAACAAAAACAAAACGTTTTAAAGAAATAAAATTAAAAATAAAAGTTTTTAGAGTTGTTATAAAACATAAAGACATTAGCAAAAACCTAAAATGTTTTTAATAAATTTGTTATGTTGACCCTGTGTCAAACAGAATCAAATGTTAGCGTTAATGATTTCGAAACGAACCCAACAGGGAATCATAGGTAGTGCGTATGTTTCGAAAACGAACCAAACAAGAATCTCATAGGTATTGCGTAATGTCTCGAAAATTGAGAGGAGTGTGAAAAATTTCCGACTTGTATTGATAACTCCAGTGAAACAGGAACCACATCAGCCTTCGTACATGTTCTTCTGTATGCATTGTTAGTTACTTTAGTGTTGTTAAGTATGGAACTTTGTTAATGTTAGCCATTTATTCGATCATAAGGTATGTTAGGTTTTGTCATTGTGCGTTATATTCCTAGTTCAGGATATAATATGTTAGCTTTATTGATGTGAAAAACTTTGTTCGTCAGCATATATTTTTGGCGAGTATGCTTATGATATAATTTTTGTTAAATGTACTATGTTAATGTAAAATAACACTGATATGTTAGAGATATGTTTGAAAAAAAAGTGTGAATATGGTACGGTCTGTAAGCAATGTCAGTTACTTTCCTGTTGCCAAGTATGGTATTTTGTTAGGTTTGATGTTATACATTATTCTTTGCATCCAGGTTATGTTATGTTACTTTATGATGTGAAAACTTTGTTATTTACTTTTTCTGTTTTAGTTTATGTAAAAATGTAAATTTTTTACGTTATAAACATAAAAAGAATAAAAATTTTAGTAAAAACAAAAAGTTTTAAAGAAATAAAGTTAAAAATTAAAAGTTTTTTTTAAAAAAAAAAAAAAACTAAAAAGTTTAAAGAAATTAAAATTAAAAATAGCTAAAAGTTTTTTAAAACAAAAAGTTTTAAAGAAATGAAAGTTAAAAATAAATAAAAGTTTTTAAAACAAAAAAGAAAAAAGAATGTGAAAAGGCCAACGCTTCTATATGTCTTGATAGTATTTTACTGTTTGTTAAGTATTTGAACTTTGTAATGTTAGCTGTTTATTCGTGTTTAAAGGTATGTTAGGTTTGATGTTATACATTATATTCTTACATCGGGTTATGTTATGTTAGCTTTATTGATGTGAAAACTTTGTTATGTCAGCATATATTCGAGGGTTAGTATAAAAAAGAACATATTTTTATGCTATGTTTATCCAAAATGATACTCGAAATATGACTGGAGTCAACAGATCAATAGATCAATAGATCAATACCCTAATAGATCAGGGTTGGGACGGGTAGGGGGGAGGTAGGGGTGGTTTGATTTACCTGATTCAGTGATTTACCGTTTTAGGGTTTATGTAAAAACACAAATTTTTTTACGTTATAAACGTGAAAGTGTAAAATTTTTTTAGTAAAGAAAAAAAAAATAGTTTTAAGAAATAAAATTAAAAAAAAATAATTTTTTTAAAAACAAAAAGTTTTAAAGAAATAAAATTAAAAATAACCAAAAGTTTTTAAAAACAAAAAGTTTTAAAGTTTTTTAAAAACAAAAAGTTTTAACGAAAAAAAATTAAAAAAGAAATAAAAGTTTTTTAAAAACAAAAGGTTTTAAAGAAATGAAATCTAAAAGTAAAAAAACAGACTGACATTCGCTATTAATGATGTTGGTTAATGAATATTTACCTCATCAGCTTCGCTACCTCTGGTCGTTCTGTATGCGTTGTTAGTTGCTTTACTGTTGTTAAGTATGAAACTTTGTTAATATTATCAGTTTATTCTTGCTTAAGCTGTGTTAAGTTTTTCGTTGTATGTTATATTCTTGGTTCAGACTATGATATGTGTTTAGCTTTGTTAAAAGCCAAAAACTTTGTTTACGTTGGCAATATTCTTGATCAGTATGATAATTAGGTACGGTGATCATAAATATTACCATGTTTAATTAAGGCAAAACATAATGATATGTTAGAGATATGTTTGAAAACGTGTGAAAAGGTTACGTTTTTGTATGCTTTGCTAGTTACTTTACTGTTGTTAAGTATGAACTTTGTTAATTTAGCGATTTATTCATGCATAAGGTATGTTGGATTTGATGTTATACATTATATTGTTACATCAGGTTATGATATGTTAGCTTTATTGATGTGAAATCTTTGTTGCGTTAGCGTATTTTCGTTGGTCAGCATGATAATTACATAAAATTGTGATAAATATTTGTTAAATGTTACTATGTTCGTGCGAGAATAATAATGATATGTTAGAAAAAAGTGTAAGTAGGTTACGTTCTTCGCTCAATGTTAGTTACTTTACTGTTGTTAAGGCTATGGAACTTTGTTAATGTTAGCGTTATCATGTTTAAGAATGTGTTAGTCTGTGAGTGTACGCTATATTCGTAATTCAAGTGATGCTATGTTTGCTTTATTGATGTGAAAACTTTGTTACGTTAGCATATATTCATCGGTCTGTATGATAATTACAAGGTTATGATAAATATTTTGTTAAAATATTACTATGTTAATGTATAAATATCCAGGATTTGGAGTGTAGGTTGGGTGGTTTGATTTACTGATATACAGGTTTAGGGTATGTAAAAACACAAATTTCTTAAGTTATAAATATGGAAAGCGTAAATTTTAGTAAAAACAAACTGCTTAAAGCATAAAAACACAAAAATAAATGAAAGTTTTGTGTTATGTTATACAAAATATGACATGAATCAATAGATCATAGATGGGAGGGGCGTGAGGTGGGGAGGCTGAGGGGAGGCTAAAGAGGCTCAAGAGGCTCCCGAGGCTCTGGAGGCTTTGGAGGGTATTTGATTTATATAAAAAACAAATTTTTTAAGTTACAAACTTAAAAAGAATAAAAAATGTTTTTTTTTTTTTTTTTTTTTTTTTTTTTTTTTTTTTAAATTTTAAATTTTTAAAATTTTTTAAAAAATTTTTATTTTTTAAAATTTTTTTAATTTTTTTTTTTATTTTTTTTTTAATTTTTTTATTTTTTTTTTAATTTTTTTTTTAATTTTTTTTTTTTTTTCTTTTCTGTATCGTGGATACATCATAAGAAAGATGTATACCAAGTTTCGTCGTTCTATGCCAATATTTCAGGTTTGGGGGCCAGTTACCCCATCTGGGGCCCACACGGTTATTTTAACCCCGGGTGCATCTAAGCTGCATCCTTAGAAGGTTGTATACCGAGTTTCGTCACTCTACGTCAATATTTCTGGTTTGGGGGCCGGTCCCCAAAATTTGGGCCCATTGGTCATTTTACCTCGGTTACAACTAAGATACATCATAAGAAGGTTGTATATGAAGTTTCATCGTTTTATGTTGATATTTCATGTTTGGGGGCCAGTTAACCCATCTGGGGCCCATACGGTTATTTTAACCCCGGGTGCATCTAAGATACACCCTCAGAAGGTTGTATATCGAGTTTCATCACTCTAAGTTAATATTTCAGGTTTGGGGGCCGGTCACCCAAATTTGGTCTCGTTGGTCATTTTACATCGGATACACCTAGGATACATCCTGAGAAGGCTGTATACCAAGTTTCTTTGTTCTAAGTCAATATTTCGATTAGATTTGGAGGGCCGGTTCCCCCAAAATGGGGTCCCCTCGCGTCATTTTACACCGGATACACCTAATGATACATCCTGAGAAGGCTGTATACCAAGTTTCGTTGTTCTATGTTAATATTTCAGATTTGGGGGCATGTCCCACACATGGGATCCTAGACACCCTATATGGACTTATAACCATCATATTCGAACTCTACGACCTCGATAACCTATATAAACACACCAATATTATTGTTATACGAATGTTTATTAACTTGGCACGCAGCGGCCTCCAGCACGGTGCCGGAGCCAAACTCCTTCAGAAATCCCAGATACTAATCTTTCTAGAAAATTCAACTGCTGAATCGCTCTCACCAAATTTCAGCCTATTACGAACACTTCGATTTTTTAATAGGGGTGGGGTCCCCCTTCGGAATATTCGGGGGACCCAGGGGGTCGTAACTTCGTATAAACTAACAAGGGCTACCTCACCATCTAACTCCCCCGCTCCAAATTTTAAACCAGATACGATAACTTAACCCAGTAAATATATATAACGGCAGCCATAGACTGAGCCAAAGCCGCGAGCCTAAAAAATCATTTCTAATAATAATAATAATAATAATAATAATAATAATAATAATAATAATAATAATAATAATAATAATAATAATAATAATAATAATAATAATAATAATAATAATAATAATAAGAAAAAAAAACTCCAGAGGCTGATTCAGAGGAGTCGGAGTCGGAGCCGGAGTCGGAGCCGGAGTCGGAGTCGGAGTCGGAGTCGGAGTCGGATGCTGAGCACAAGGCACCTCAAAATTGAGATCACTGCGTGATCTCAATTTTTTCGATGTAATAATAATAATAATAATAATAATAATAATAATAATAATAATAATAATAATAATAATAATAATAATAATAATAATAATAATAATAATAATAATAATAATAATAATAATAATAATAATAATAATAATAATAAGCGGTGCGGTGCGGTGCGGTGCGGTGCGGTGCGGTGCGGTGCGGTGCGGTGCGGTGCGTTGCGGTGCGTTACTTTATATTATATATATAATTTAATTTATTTATTTTTTTTTATTTTTTTTTTAATTTATTTTTTATTTATTTAATTTATTTATTTAATTTATTTAATTTTATTTTTATTTAAATAAAAATAAATTAAATACACCAAAATAAGAAAAAAAAACGATCGTTATCAGTAAAAGCAATTAGCGTTATCTCAAAACACGTTTCCTTATCAGCTCACGCTGATAAGGACACTCAGCGCCCGCATTCCTGAAGTGGCCGCTGAGACTGTACTATTACTACTTACCGCCTTGACCTCCTCCCCTCTCACCACCATCCTCATCCCCTCCTCATTTCCTCCGGTTATTGTTAATATCTCTGTCTTCTGTACGTTCATCCTCATCCCTGCTTCCTCCAACTCCTCCGTAAACAACTCCACCACCTCTCGAATCGTCTCCTCTCTCTCGCTCCTACATGCCAGATCGTCCGCATATGCCATTATGTCCCCTTCAAACTCTCCCAGTCTCTCCCTCACTTTCCTTATCACCACGTCTAAATATAATATAAACAGCAGTGGAGATAAAACACTCCCTTGCTTCACTCCTGTTTTCACCTCAAACCATCTATCGTTCTCGCACTCAGTTCTAACATTACAACTGCATTTCTCATACCTACTTTCTATTGCCTTCTTTAATCTACCCCTCACTCCATAATTCCTCTCCAAGCTCTCCAGAGCTTTTTCCTTGGCACCGAATCAAATGCCTTTTGCAGGTCGATGAAACGCTACAAAGAATCTCTTGCCATATTCCAGCATCTTCTCCGAGACCATTCTTAGTGTTGAATGAGAGCGTCGTCGCTTCCTCTTCCTCGTCGATACCCGTACTGTATCTTCTCAGTCTCGGCTCTACCTTCTCTCCAAACCTCCCTCCAATATTCTTTCTTATATTTTCGCCAAGATGGTCCATCAGTGAAATGCCCTCTATAATTATTACCGATTCCTGCATCTCCTTTACCTTTATATATCGGTATTATTATTGCTTTACCCCACCTTTCCGGCACCTTTCCCTCTCTCCAACACTTGTTCATCAAACTGATGATTCTCTCTCTCAGCTCCTCTCCTCCCTCCACCACCAACTTCACAGCCACTCCATCCTCTCCTGGGGCTTTACCCTTCTTCATCCTTTTTATAGCCTCCTCATACTCTTCTACCGTTATTCTCTCCTCCTTCCTCCCTCGTCTGCACTGCAGCTTCTTTCCTCTTGGTTCTCTGTATTCTACATTTAGCAGATCTTTATAGTATTCGGTCCATCTATCATTTCTTTCTTCCGGTCTCACAAGAATCTCTCCGTTTCTATATTTTATATTTCTAGTTACGGTTTTTTGGTTTCTATACGCCTTCGCCATCTAAAAGCTTTTTCTTCCTTTCGCCCACATCTCTCGTTATTTTTCCTGGCCATTCTCTCCGTCTCCATCTTTTTGCCCCTTCCTCATTATTCTCTCTTGCTCATTCCTTGCCTGTACATAATTCCTCCCTTGCTGCCGCTATTCTTTTTTTCAGCCATTTCTTCATCTTCCCTATTTTTTATTAATTGCTTTTTCACTTCTTCGTTCCACCATGGTGTATCTCTTTCTAGTACCTCCTACCCATCTTTTACCTAGAGTTATTCTCTGCCCACTTCCTTAATTGACATCCTGACAAGCTTCATTTTGCTTCTCCATTCCGTTAGGGTTTCCTGCATTCCCGCTTCATTAGATTTTGTCTCGTTTCTGTTCTCCAACTTCTCTACTCTTGATCACTACCCTCTTCTTGCCTCAATTTATCCTCCCTCTCCTTTATCTTCATGGTTCCGCCACCACCAGTCTTTGATCCGCATCCAAGGACACTCCCGGGATCACCTTTACATTCTTAACCATCCTTTTATCGGAGACTATCATGTAGTCTATCACCGATTTTTGATTGAATTGTTGCGTTACCTGATTCCATTTATACCTCTTAAAGATATTAGACTCTCTGTGCTTGAAAAACGTGTTCATTATTTTTAGGTCGTTTCTCACACAAAAATCCATCAACGCCTCTCCCTCCTTTTTTTTGTTGTATTCTCTCCAAATGGTCCCAATACTCTCTCCATCTTTCTTCTCTTTCCTACTCTAGCGTTGAAATCTCCCATCAACAGGCACCTCTCCCCCTCCTCCTCCACCCCCACCTCTTCTTCCATCAATTCCATAAATCTAGTTTTTTACTCCTCTGAGTGCCCTTGTTGTGGTGCATATACCTGGAATATTCTATATTTTATCCGGCCTATCTTCAATGCGTACATCATTAACCTCTCATTTATAATTTTTACTCACTGTATACATGGTGACAGTCTTGGTCCCACTATAATTTCGACACCATGCTTTCTTATTCCTTCTCTCAACCCACTATACATCAGAACAAATCCTTCTCCCATCTCTTTACCCTCCACACACCCTCCTCACTCTCATCTCCGCCATCCCCAACATATCTATCTTCCTCTCCTTCATGATATCTATTATCTCCTCCTCTTTATCTCCATAGGTACCCACATTTATCGTGGAACACCTATATTTCTTAAAAGTGTTTTCCTGATTCCTATTCCGTAAATCTCGCCGAAGTCGTCGTCTAAAGTTCTGTCCGGCTTCCGAGGCCTCGCGCTTGAGTTCTGCAAGCAGTTTATTTCGGGAAGTGGCTTGCTAGGCCTATCCTTCCCTAGCCATAGCTCCATTAGCCGAGACACCGTGGCCTGGTGTCCTCGTAGCCCGGGTGCAGCGACGGGAGCGCGGATGGCCTTGTGTTCAGGGGGCGCCGGGCGAGGTGAGTAGGTATGAGTAGGATATATGTGAGTGAGGTGGAGTAGGGGTAGGGTATAAGGGTGGGTAGGGTGAGGGTAGTAGGTAGTAGGGGTGAAGGGTAGGGTAGGGTATGAGTGAGAGGTAGGGTAGTGAGGGGTAGTATAGTAGTAGGTAGGTGAGGTGAGGGGTGAGTGAGGTGAGTGAGAGGTGAGGTGAGGTGGTGAGGGGTGGATATGAGGTGATGAGGTAGTATAGTGGATAGGTATATAGTAGTGATTGGTTATGAGGTATAGGTGAGGGTGGTGGGAGGGGGTGGTGGTGAGGTAGTAGGAGGTAGAGGGTATAGTATAGTAGGTATATATATATATAGTGGAGGTGGGAGAGGGGTGAGTAGGTAGTATCACAATGTAGCTATGTATATAATAATATATATATATTATATATTATATAATATATATATATACATATATATATATATTATAATATATATATATTATATATAGATATATATATATATATTAATATATATATATATATATAATATATATATATATAATATATATATATATATATAATGATACATATATTATATTATATATATTATATATTATATATAATATATATAATATATATTATATATATAATATATATATATATATATATATATAGCTATATATATATATATATATATATATAGGCTTATATGTATTTCATTAACAGCAAAAATATCATTTTTTCAATCAGATATCTCAAAAACTACAATAGCTACAGAAAAGAATACATTGCTGGAATGCTGGTCCAATTTTACTGCGAATATAGTATATATATATATATATATATATATAATATATATATATATTATATATATATATATAATATATAATATATAGTATATATATATATATATATATATATATATTATTTGTAAAGCGCTATTACAACGGCAATGTAGGGGGCTCCGAGTCGACGGCGGAAACAGGGGACGTTTCCATACCCTGTAGGGAGGGGCGGAGGAACCCCGCGACACCCAAATACCAAAGAGCGGGGGTGCCGGAGACCCTCCCCGGGGGGGGAATGAGTCCTACCCCGTAGTTCCGCGGAAGGCCGAGAGACCCCCGACTCCTGCCCTCGGTGCGGTATACCCTTGGGGTATTCTTTAGTAAAAAAAAAAAAAAAGCAAAATTTAATTTAATTTAATAGTTTGGTGAAAGATTTTTTTTTTTTTAATTTTCCGCACTTAAAATTGGACCAGCACTTCCAGCAAATTATTCCTTTTCCCTGTTAGCCTATTGTAGTTGTTTGAGATATGAGATTAATAAGTATAAGAAATTTTTGCTGTTAATGATATACATCTTTCCAATATATATATAGTATATATATTATATATTTAATATATATATATATATATATATATAACTATATATATATATATATATATTATATATATATATTATATATAATAATATATATATATATATATAATATATATTATATATATATATATATATATATATAGTATATATATATATATATATATATATATATATTATATATATATATATATAAATATATATTATTATATATATATATATATATATATATATATTATATATATATATATATATATATATATATATATATATATTATATTATATAAATACTATATATATATATATATATATATATAATTTAATATGTATATATATCTATATATATATATATATATATATATGGACAAAGTTACTTAACGCCCACACGGAACGGGAGCTCGGATCAAAAAAAAATTTTTTTACAGGTAGCATCTATGATACATAAATAGATGTTCTAGGTGGAAATTAGATTTTTTTTTTTTTTTTTTTAACTGTTTCTAGGGGCGAAATTAGGTTAGGTTAGGTTTAGGTTAGTTAGGTTAAGTTAGGTTTAGGTTAGGTTAGGTAGGTTAGGTTAGACGTTAGGTTAGGTTAGGTAAGTTAGGTTAGGTTAGGTTAGTAGCGTCCACTTCAGGTAGTCAGTCACGGTCAGGGTCAGAAAAAAATTTCTTTTCTACCCTAAAACATCTATTTATGTATTATAGATGCTAATAGATGGCTACCTGTGAAAATTTTTTTTTGTTTGAAAGTTCTCATATCGTGTGGGTGTTAAGTATTTTTTAACTATATACTTATATTTGGATATAATATATATATATATATATATATATATATATATATATATATATATATATATATATATATATATATATATATATATATATATATATACTATATATATATATATATATATATATATATATATATATATATATATATATATATATAAATGGTATATATTACCATATATATATATATAATAATTATATATATATATATATATATATATATATATATATGTATATATATATATATATATATATAGATATATATAATATATATAGAGAGAGAAGAGATGAAGAGACGAGAGAGTAGAGAGAGAATGTGAGCAGAGAGTGAGAGAGAGAGAGCGCACGAGTAGTAAAAAAGTTGCTGGAGTCGCCACTGATATATATATATAATATAGATAATATATGATATATATATAATATATATATATATATTATATATATATAATATATATATATATTATATATATTATATATAATAATATAGATATATATTATATATAATATATAATATATATATATACTATATATATAAAACTGGTAACACTTGCTGAGTCAAAATAATCAAGGTTATTTGCTCACAAACTACAAACCCCTGCCAAACGTAAGAAAAATAATTATTTGTTTATCAGAACTGTGTAGTTATTATTTATATTTTTATCAAACTGATTAATTATTTATAAATTATTTTACCACCACTTACTGGTTGGTGGGTAGATAGAGTATATTTTCGCGTGTCTACACACCAAAAAATTAAATATATATTAGAAATTTAATATAGTTTATAAAATATTTTTAATATTATTATATATATAATTATATATATATATATATGATATATAATATATATAGATATATATATATATATATATATATATATATATATAATAGTATATATATATATATATATATATATATATATATATATAATATATATATATATATATATATATATATATATATATATATATATATATATATATTTTATATATTTATATTTTGTTATAAATACATACCTCTATATTATATATATATATATATCATATTATATATATATAATATATATATATATATATATATATATATATATATATATATATATATATATCTTATATTTTCTATATATGTATATATATATATATATATATATTATTTCAATAATAATCTGGCCAGGACCACTGTCAAAAACATTCTTATTTTCTGATCCTGAGATTACTCAAACTTCAGCTGAAGATTTTGCATCTTTCAATCTTCAGGCTTCTTCTCTGGTGTTCTTCAGTTTCTCCTCTTTATTTTCCTCCTTTCTATCTTTTAATACGTCCATCTTCGACGACAGTCGGATCAAGAATAGAATAGCAAGATGCACCAAACGTTGTTGAGATGCAGATGAGCGTAAATAAACTTTTACACTCCTCTAAGTGCCGAAAATGATCTTTCAGCTGAGTAGTTTGAGTCAGGAGTGCATAAAATACAGTCTTAAAGCAATGTTAACATTGGAATCCAAATCATGGAGATTTTTTAGCGGATAAAATTTTGTTTAAATTTGAGAGGAATAAATTCAAATTTCCTTTTTCTAAAAGAAAACTTTTCAGATGAATGCATTTTGTGTCAAAAATTTCCTCTAAACCTGACGGATATATACGCTTCAGTAATTTAGCTGATTTATGAACTTCTTCGGTTTCGATTTCCATAAAGTTTGACAAAAATAATAAAAAAAAAAAAAAATCAGAGAATTCGCTATATACAGAATTTCGTCTTTTTTAACTCAGGTGATATATAATTTGTCTAATATATTTATATAATTATTATACTTATTTATTATATTTGCGCTATATATATATATAATATAATATATATATATATATATTATATTTAAATATATAATATATATCTTTATATATTATATATATATATATATATATATATATATATATATATAATATATATATATATATATATATATATATATATATATATATAATATATAGACACTACTCCTTTAAAAGGAAGTTACATAAAAAGACATGATATTCGAAAATCGCCGAACGCTACGCGTGAAACCCTGCAGTGTCACGTGTTAGCTAAAACTCCAATAGAAGAAGCGCAAGAGTTACCACAAGTTGCTTTTTTTATCATGTTAATTTTTATGTTAATTTTTTTTAAAAAAATTATTTTTTTAAGGGGTCGAGCCGACGGAGGGACAGAGGGGGACGAAATCCCCCCGTCGTCCCCCTGAGGCCGAGAGACCCTGACTCTCTCCATCTTTGCGATTTAATCTTGGGTATTACCTTTAGTTAAAATAAAAAAAAAACTGTTATTTGCAACTTTGACGCTCTATTGCCTTGAAATAATCGAAAAAAAATCGATTACATCGTTTGTTCGATATATATCGGTTAACTTCCTTTTAAAATATATCCATATATATATAATATATTATAAAAAAATATATATATAATATATATATATATATATATATATATATAATATATATATATATATATATATATATATATATATATATATATATATATATATATATATATATATATTTAAGGAGGTTAATAATAGAACCTTGCCTAAGGCATGTTAAAGACTATTTGCATACAGTACATGACTTCTCCAAATCTTTATGACGAACTTTGGTAATATTTTCATATGATGAAATCACTCTAAGAACAAATTTTGACCTGTAGTCGACATATCTCTTCTTTTTATATACCACATTAGGATTCCAAATGGCATGTTAGCTAGAAATTTGTGTTCTCACTAAATTTTCAAGTGGGATACTAATGTTCTCATTTGCAATCCTGGATGTTTGAAATATTGCATCTGATACATCACTAACAAATTCATATATCATCTGAAAAAGTGCTTTAGACATTTTGGATTTCGCCTGTCGAACTAATAAGTGAAATGATATAGAAAGCTTTATGAGTCGTTTCCATGAAATCAGATAACACCTTGTTGTTGAATCAAATAGCTAGAGTCGTGGTATGTAAATTTACTAAATTAGTTATGATGATGATAGAGAGCATCAAATCTTTTTCGGTATAAGAAAAGTAGGGAGCAGAGTGAATCATGTTTGCTTCTGTAGAAATCTTTGAAACAGTCTGAAGAGTTCGAGCTTTCCAGAAAGTGAATATAGCTTCGAGAAAAAGGTAGAGTTTTTATTTTCCTGGTTTTCTGGAAAATTAAAGAGGAATGCGCTGTAAATAACAAGTGAAAACTGCCTTTGAGACGAGAGACAGTACAGATGAAAATGAGAGCTTATTTTTTGTGATGTAATAGACTGAACTTCATATATATTTTGAGTTTGCATTCTCATAAAATTTAACACAAGATAACTAATACGAACATTTCACTTGGATATTATTAAGTTTTATTCATTTGAAGTTGCCTGCTCCTAGAATCTTTTCTTTTAAATTCAGAACGGTAATCAGAGTCGAGTGAAAAGTCTTGGATTCAGAATCTGAATCTCTAGAGTTTCAATAAGTGGAACCAAACCGGAATCTGGAATTCCAAAGATAGCCGAAATCGGAAACTTTGAAGTCTGATTGTTTTTATCAAGATTCCACATTTCTCGCTTTAAACACAAAATTGTCGATAATTTTCTTGTTTTCTCTTTGAAAATACGATTCAGAAAAATGTTATGAAAGATAAATTTTAATCCAAAATACCAGGGTTGTGAGTCGGAGTCGGAGTCGGAGGCGAAATTTTCGAGGGGATCGGAGTCGCCGGAGTCGGGAGTCGGTAGTTTTAGTTTTGAAGAGAGTGGAATCGGAGTCGGAGTCGGAGGCGGCAATTTTGAAAGAGAGTGGAGTCGAAGTCGGTAATTTTGAAGGTGATCGGAGTCGGTAATTTTCAAAAGAGTGAAGTCGGAGAGTCGGAGTCGGATCGGAGTCGGAGTCGGGCAATTTTTCAAAAGGTGGAGT
Source organism: Trachelipus rathkii (assembly GCA_015478945.1). NCBI lineage: Eukaryota > Metazoa > Arthropoda > Malacostraca > Isopoda > Trachelipodidae > Trachelipus > Trachelipus rathkii. Next base: position 7,381 of record JABUQX010084137.1, on the reverse strand, counting down.
TCGGAGTTGGATCGCGTAATTTTGAACGAGGCGGAGTCGGAGTCGGAGTCGGTAATTTTGAAGAAGGTGGAAGTCGAGTCGGAAAAATTCTTTGAACCGACTCCACAAACACTTGCCAAATACTACATATAGCCCTTATGTGCTTATGTTTTCGATTTTTTGTAATGCATCAACCTCATCCTGAAAAAGAAGGTATTTCTGAGAGAAGATAAGACCCATTACCGCAAAAAAGTCTGCCACTCTCAGACCATACTTGAATGCTGTTAGGCATACATTGTCTGCTGTCATTTGTCTTCAAAATTTTAACTCACAAGTTGTTGAACGAAACAATGAACCAGAAGTTGAAGTTAGATCCAGTAAAGAGTTGCTGATTACTTCTGTTGTTGTGAGCAGTAATGAAAAAGAAAGGGTTTTTGTTGAATCATCTATTAATTCTTTACGAATTTCCATTGCTATAAAACAGGCTGATGATATTGAAAAGATTCTTTGTCATAAATTTATGAGGTTTATGATGATGAGAGCTGAAAATTTCATTATATTAAGAAGAAAACCTATTGAAGGTTATGACATATCATTTCTCATAACAAACTTGCACACGGAACAGATGTTTAAACATAAGCTTGTGGATTTTGTTATTCATTTTATGGAAGAAATTGATAAAGAAATATCTGAAATGAAACTCGCTGTGAACGCACGAGCCAGAGAATGTGCCCTTGAATACCTGAAGAGGTTTTGAGTTGTGGTTAAATTTATGTCGTTGGCTTATTAAGTTCTTGATTTTTAACTTAAGTGTTCTACATTCTTATTTATTTATTTTTCTCCAATCTTTTTTTAATAAGAACTTTGAGCCATATGAAATTCTATTCTATTTGTAACCTTTCATTCTACACTGCCAAAAATTATTATAATTATGATGCGTTTTTTTTTTAGTTATTAAGATCGATGATTCTTTGTCTGCAATCTTCCACGTCATAGGAACTGGACTGTTGCAGTGGTGCTTCATCTGTTAATAATGGTCGTGTAAGATAAAATTTGTTAGTTAAGTTCTGTAGTTTACTTCATTTTGTGAATCACAAATCTAAGGGATGACAACCATTAGAGTGCAACCAGAATGGTGGGGAGAAAAGATTTAATCGACAAACATTATTTATGATCTCTCTATTGTCACATTTTTGTGAAGAAGATTACAGTACTCAAAATACTATTTCATTTCATTTATTTTCTTGCAACATATTAGGGTTACTTTGTGTTGGGACTTTGTCATCTTATCCGATCGTTACTTTATGACTTGTATCTTAAGGCTTTAATGAGTAGGAAGAGAAACTTCATAAGATTATTATTACTCAATAGGTAGAGCGACAGAGTCGCATGGAAAGGGCGCGGGTTTGATTCCTTGTCCGAATCCTAGGTAGCAATTACCTAGAGAAGTTTCCCCTCCTAAAATAGGGCTATGGCCGTGAGGCGTGAACTTTTATTAAAAAGAAATAAAAAAATAAAAAAATTTATAGTCATAAAAAATTTAAGCTAATTTGAAAGTCAGAGTAAAAGCTGCATAGAAGAAAAGGAACAATAGATACAATGAAAAAAAAAAAACGGTGATCAATCAAAGAAATTCCCTCCCAGAACTCCCAAGAACATTCATGGGATTCAAGTTAAAATGAGAATACTTTACAAATTACAATATCAAACAACGCTACAGATAATGCAAATCTAGAAGGAAAGATATCTATAAAACTATTATATACTTCCAGTAATATATATATATTATATATATATATATATATAATAAATATTTTAAAATATATATAATATATATATATATATATATATATATATATATATATATATATATATATATATATCTTCTATTTTGTGTTTATTTTAGGATATAAAAACTATTAGCTATATACAGTTTCTTCTATTTATTAGTTTTAGCGGAATTTATATTTTTGTCTCCATTGGATATAATTGCCCAGAATTTCACTAAAAAATCAGAATAACGTTCATTACTGATTCAGTAGCGGTCCTAATTTGTTGCGCTTGTAAAAATCATAATTAATAATAAAAAATGTTAAGGGTATGGAGGTAAATTGCCTTTTCTTTTCAAATATTTCATCTATCATTCTATCTCTATTCTCTTTGCCTAATACTTATCGATTTACCATTTTACCTACTAAGTTAATGTAAGTGCTAATTGACTAAAGCCACAAGGCTGAGTTATCTTAGGGCTTCAAGAGCTACCTCAAAGAGCATAAATTCTTTGAAAAATAACAAATTCAAGGTAAGACTTATATAGATACACAATTGTTAAAATATATATTATTTTTTAGTTTTAAAAGATTAAAGAATATAAAATTACGTTTTGGAAAGCAATTCCCAAATCGCTAATATGTGTATAAAACATTGTTTTAAAGGTTTCAACTGAATTACTGGCTTTCCCATCCTGTTGTTAAACATAATAAAAATTAATAACTTTTTAATGTTAACGTTTCGAACACTCAGAATTAAAATATATGACCATAGTAGATATATATTTATACTGTGATATGACTTTTGGAAAGACTAAGCTTGTAAAGCAAAAAATAAATAAATAAATGAGCGAAAATTGAGCCATCATTTTTCAATGGATGACTACACCCTAAATAGAATCTCAGTAATAAAAAATAAATAAATAAACAATAGGGTATCTAGGAAAAAAATCCCAATGCACCCATGACATTCCAATAATTATTTTATTAAAAGACTCTGATGCCGAGTCAAATGAATTTTTGATCCTTTCAATTCATTTTGCAATTCGAACCATTGTGCTAAATTATTATAATATACTATTGGTATTTTTTAAAGACAACTCGGAAAATATAATTTAGCTTTTTTGATCATTATATTAAAGTTACATCATAACATTTTTGAAAATACTCTTTAGTTCAAATTGAGGCAAGACTCGGAGAAAAGACATTGCTATTGTCACAGCAAACTATACTAATTTAACATATACCGTAATGTCCACCAGTGTCAAAAACCTATGTTCCCAGTTCTAGTTTTTAACGAACGAACGTTTAAGTTCTTTTTTTTTCTGTAATATATATATACTGAATAAGTGCCACAGGGCTGCAAAGAACTTTTGTTGGAGAGTGAAAGGAATATCACTAATTTATTCAGGTTTTTGTAAATTATATTTTTATTTAAATTTAAGATCATTTGGAAATGGGTATAAGGTTTGTGGTAGGTGTTCCTTAAGTTAAATAAAAATAGTATTTATGTAGTTGATGCCTTGATGTTGGTAACAGCATCATGTTCCCGCTTGAACATTAGAAATAAAAAGATAGTAAGAAGCCATATAGGCTTATCAAGACTGTCCCAGTCAAACCAATAGAACCAATCACCAAACAACTTGCTCATGCAAATCCACAAAGCACCCTAGGGCTTGTCAATTTATTTATACACAAAGTATAACTGAAATAAAAAACTAAAAACTAGGCCTATATCCAAAGTATATACATGCCAACCACACTACAGCTTTAATAACTTTATAGTAATATGCAATTAACCTTAACTACAGTAATTAAGAACCAGCCAATTTGGCATAGTCATAATATACTATATGATACCCAAACCATCCATATACCTACCATATACTATATGATACCCAAACCATCCATATACCTACCAGTCCCTTCTTAAATGTTGCAATCGAGTTGCACTTAACAACTACTTGTAGCAAACCATTCCAAAATTCAGCAACCATATTACTGAAAGAATGCTTTCTTATCTCAAGATGGCATGCTTTCTTCTTAATTTTATTATGTTCCCTAGTCACCTGTCCGTGTTCTACTATGAAAAATTTATTGGTCTCCGTATTATCAATAGATGTAAATATTTTGTAGACTTGTATCATGTCCCCTCTGAGAAATCGCCTTTCTATAGAAAACATTCCTAACTTCTCCAGTCTCTCCTTATAGCTCATGCCCTCAAACCCAGAAATCATCCTTGTTGCTCTATGTTACACTCTCTCTAGCATATCTAAGTCTTTCTTTAAATAAGGGCCCCAAACTTGTGCACAATACTCTATTACTGGCCTAACATAGTTATTATACAGTTTACTTATTACTTCCTTGCTCTTGTAAATAACATTGCAATTTATTTTGCCCAGCATCTTAATAGCTATATTCCTTGCTTCCAATCACTGATTAGCTACTTTCAAATTACTCCTTATATAATAATCACACATAAATCTTTTTCTTGGTCCATAGACTCAAGCCAATCCCCATTCATATCGTAGTTAAAACTTTTATTTAAGTAACCTAGCTACCTAGTGAAGAACATTACACTTTTTACTATTAAAATTCATTTTCTACTTATCTGCATACCCAAGAAGTTTATCAAGATCATTTTGAATCTTTATACATCCTTTATTATTCCTAACTGAGGTGGCCACTTTGGTATCATCTGCAAACTTAGAAACCTTGCATTTAAGTCCCTGGTCTAAATCATTTATATATATGAGGAACAATAGTGGCCCAAGCACTGAACCTGTGGGACACCACTCTTCACTATTTCCCATGATGACTTATTGCCATTTAGTTGTACACACTGTTTTCTATTCCACAACCACTCTTTAATCCAACCATGTACCACTCCACATATACCACATTGCAATAACTTCTTCATCAGCCTTATGCAGGGAACCTTATAAAAATCTTTGCTTAAGTCTAAATACTGTATATAGTAATATCAACTGGATCTCCTAGGTCAATGCTGTCAGTAATGTATTCCATAAATTCTAAAAGGTTTGTCTGACATGTCCTACCCTTTCTGAAACCGTGCTGGGAGTCATACAATACCTTGTTATCTTCTAAATATTTCTCTCTATTACCTTTAAGTAACTTTTCCAGAACCTTTACAACCTGAGCTAAGCTAACTGGCCTATAATTTCCCAAATCTTCCTTACTGCCTTTCCTATAAATAGGCACAACATATGCTGTTTTCCAGTCAACTGGTAACTCACCATAGGTTATAGCTAGATCGCTTAAAAATCAAATACAGAGCCTTTTCAATGCTGGTACTACCCTCCTTCAGAATTCTACCATATATACCATCTGGGCCTGCAGCTTTACTTGGATCACTATGGTCTAGTAAACGTTTAATATTTTTTATGTCAAATTCTGTAAGTCTATTTGTTACGTGCATACAAGAACTATTAGTCTCCAAACTATTATCTAATCTTTCCTCAGTAAACACTGAAGCAAAATAAGCATTGAAAATGTTGACCAACTCCTTATATGAACTTACTATATTTTCATCAATTTTAATTGGACCAATTGTCCTATTCTTGCTTTTAAATTTATAAGAGTTAAAAAACTTCTTCAGGTCCTTATTACTATTCTTTGCTAAATTAATTTCTGCCTCTCTCTTTGCCTTTCTTATTAACTGGTTAAGTTCATTTCTATTTTTCCTATAATTTTCTAAATCATCCTCCCTATTACTACCCTGGAATATTTTTAAACATCTACATTTTTTGTTGATTTTGTTATCTTTGACCATTATTACCTAACTTATGGAGGCCCAAATTAAGTGACCTCAAGAGGTCACCTCAAAATCCTCAAGGTCGTAACTTTTAAACTGTTCATTCGATTACTCCCAAAATTTCAGAAATGAAATCAAGGGGTCATCAAGATTTACTTAAACACCAAATTTAAGCAAAATTGGGGAGGTAAGTTTAAAAAAAAAAAACAACTATGCTAAAACACAAACACAATAATATCCATGCTACACTGCAATTTCCAACCCCATTAATCACAGGTTAAAGCAACCACCATCCTCTCTGGCACTAATATACAAACAAATTCTAAATAATATCCAACCTCTACAAGACAGCATCTCATACACTAAACAAATACAGGCATATTTGTAGATACTGTACTGTGACTTTTTTCTGAAAAAATTTTCTGTTCAGAAAAGTTGTTGTTTAAGTTTAAGAAAATTATTTATGGGCAAGCTCTGCATAATTCCGTAGTTTCATACCAAATAATCCTTTCTCTTTAAAAACTTTACTTAACTTAACTTTTCTGAACTTAAAATTTTTTTGAATTTAGAAATTTTTTTCAGAAAAAAGTCACAGTACAGTATCTACAAATATGGCCAAATACACACTCACACCTAACCGAAAATTATTTGAGAAACTAACAACCAAATAATAAACCAAATACTCATCCTCCTGAAATCGTACTAGAATTCAATTCTCTTCCAATAGCCATTCAGTCATTTTGGGCCAAACTAAGATGTGGCCACCAGACAAACTTGCAACATTACAAAATATATGTTCAACCTTAAACAGACCACCCCAAACATCTGCACAAGATGCAACCAGGCCCTGAAAACTCTTATTTGGGTGTAAATGAAAGGGTTAGAAAATTGTTTTTCAGAAAATATTAGGTTTTTGGATTTGTGGAGAGAATTTCTGGATAAAGATCTTTTTGCAGCAGATGGAGTTTCACTTGAGTCGTAAAGGTGTTGGGCTTTTCAGTTTTTATTTAGCAAAAACTAGGTAAAGTGCTGGGGGTGATGGGCTAAATCTGTGTTCTAATACGAATAATAGCAATGGTAACTGTAATATTGGTGATATAAATAAAACTAGTGTTGTTACAGGTTCAAATAATGACGTTAGCAATAAAAATAACAGCATTTCGAATATCAAATGCTTTTACACAAATGCTCATAGCCTTAGAAATAAAAAAGATGAGCTGATTAGTTATACCATAAATGAGAATCTAGACATTATTTGCATAACTGAGGCATGGGTTAATGAAGAATTATATATATGGAGACTCCTTTCAGGAATATGAAAGACTGATATTCACTTTATTTATACCAGCATAGAGGAAAGAAGGGTGGGGTGTGGCGCTTATATTAAAAAGCAATATTCAATCTGTATAATGACTGACTTTTAAAACTAATCATGATATTGAACTGGATGTATGTGGGTAGATATCCTTATGTTCAATAAATCATATAGAATAGGGCATTTTTATAGACCTCCTGGCCAGAGTCAAAATTTGATGAGAAATTGTGAAAATTGAGACAGCATGCCACAGTAAAGAAAAAGGTATAGTCATAATGGGAGATTTTAATTCTCCTGGCATTCAATGATTCCTTTTCTAATACAGACCATAGTAGTTCAGTATTTATAAAATTGTATACTAGGATAACTTTTTGGAACCAGATGGTCCATGAAACTCCAATAAGACATTTATGCACTATTAGGGACTTAATATTAACTAACGATGAAAAGGGTGGGTGAAGTGGCGCAATGAAAAACGCGAAAAGCGTTTCTCACGATAAATGCGAAAACGGTTAAATCAAATCTGACTGAACAAAGCACCTG
>JABUQX010084136.1:0-16662 GCA_015478945.1 Trachelipus rathkii | reverse complement strand
AACAGGTTCCTGCAATAGCACTACAGCCTGATGATGGTAAGATTGTAATTGAAAAACAGGTCCCGGCACTGGCACCTGTGTGAATTGAAAAGAATAGGCATTGAGATATTGTTAAATGTGCTCCATAACGGAAAACTAAAATAGAATAACTGAAGTGTGCCTTACCCTAGGGGATGATTACAATCCCTCCACAAGGGTGTTCTGAAGAGTGACTGTGTCCGTTTGGTTACTGAGCTGGAAAAAATACAGGCACATGATTAAGGCACAGACAATGGAGCAAGCAGCAACACATCTATTGAAAATAAGAACTATTAACCACAGAAATAATATGTTTATGACGCTTACTTCTTCAAGATGTGAATCCTTAAGACTGATAAGGAGGATGTCAATATATGGATGTCACAGTGTGGTGAACATATAAATAAAATGAAATGTGCCACATAACACAAAAGAAATAATAAAGCTGAAATTGGCTAAATACAATATCTCAAAACCTAAATAAAAAGAATTAGAAGTATTGGGGAAAAAGCAGGACATGATTAGCAGGCAAATAAATTGAATAAATAAATACACCAATATAATATAAAATATATTATAATATATTAGGATGGGTCCGGTTATAATAGGGTGGGCCTGGAGCTGCTGCAACAGCAGCCCCAACATCCCCCCCCTCACTAAAACTACGCCCCCACTCAAATTCCTGATAATCATAACTGTTGGAACAGAAATGTAAGTGAGTGGTAGACGGCGAAAAGATAAGACTGAAAGATAAATAACTGAAAGAATTTACATCCTTATCACACACACAAACTGAAAACCAAAAGAAAACTGAAAACCGAAAACCGAAATATATTGACAAAACAATATATATATATTTACAAATGTACAAAAACTAAACTGAAAACGGAAATCTGTTTTCTGTTAGTGAGGATGAGGAAAACGCGCCCTACGGGACTGAAGTACGCGTTCCTCTTCGTCGATAAATTTTTTAATCGAATTCAAAAAAGAGGATCGTCTACAATCTGATAAAGAGCCATAATCATACTTCTCCAGCATCATCCGCATTTCTAATCAAATTTGATCATCTTGTTGCTGGTCAGATGCACCCAGCTGAGGATGGTATGATAATGGTGTTGACAATGTAACAGACGGGTAGTCGGACTGATGACTCGAGGTTGATGGGTACTCCGACTGTGGAGTTGTATAGGCTGGAGCGGAGTGAGGCCACGGAGGGACAAAAGCTGATGGAGGCAATCCAGTGAAAGGAGCTGCACCCAACCGCCTCTCGATGTTAGTTAAAGTTCGAGAAGTAGACGGTCGAGGTGGTTCAATTGCCGATTGGATGATTCGCTCCCTTTCTTCACTTCTAGTAGATGGTCGACGGCTGGTTCGGGAGTGAACGTCACGGCGTTCAAAAGCCCGTGGACGAGAAAGAGCATGAGAAGTAAAGAAGCTCTTGTACTTCCGCAGGAATTGTTCCAGGAACAAACGATTAGCATGTAACCCATCATAGAGCATCGGAGTCTGAAGGTACAACTGCTTTTTCTTAATGTATCTGATGTGAGGGGTGCTTTTATACTCCGGAGTGTTTCGTTTCGTTCCATAGTAGTAGTTAAAAACCTCACTACCGCGAAGAGTGGTTTTATCGGTCCACTTATATCTGAAATATGCCAAATCTTCAAACCGGATGAAGGAACAGATAGAGTGTTCTCTCATTAACCGAGGGGACATGGAGTCATCATCTTTGAGGTGATCGGCAAAAGCTGGACCCCATGCTTTTGTGATCCGCTTTTGGTTAAAGACGTACATGTCTTTAACAGTTGGAATCATGAGGTAAACTTTGACCCTCGGATTTTTCTTTTTGGCATATTTTGTAATTTGTTCCATGATGCTGGGTACACCCTCGACCGTAAAGTTGAGCACTGGCTCAAAGACTGTTGCTGTTTTATCTCCATTTGTGATGGATTTCTTTTGCCAAGCCAAGGGTGTAAGTGCCCATATCAGGATGAAGTCTACGTCGGTTCTCATGAGGGTTTCAATACGGGACGGACAGTCGTGGATAGTCCGACCCGAACTGTAATCCACCCTGACATGAATGCTGAATTCATCTCTAAGCAGCTTTCTCTCATGGCGGAGCAATTCCAGCTCGCTGGCGCCAACGGCTAAGAGAGTCTTCACACTGCAAGGAGAAATACAGGTGTTCTATTATTTGCATCCGTGTTAGTGGTACATAAATAATAGAGTTTATTCTTGTTCCTTTTTACAAATTATACTAAAAAGTGAGTATTCAAGCCAGCTATAATAATTAAGTAATTTAATAAATTGGTTTAAATAATTGCTGATTTAAATGAATACTGCAAATAATTTTGACAAACTGAGTCAAGAATTATTCATTAATTATTAGAAATAAAGATCTGATACTGAATACATCATAAGATTTTTTATAAGTCTGATTAATTATATATAATATATTATAATTATTTACATATTTACAAATTGATAATATCGCATAATAAGTGTCTGTGTATCAAATTTAAAAGTGTGTTGAGTAACAAAAGAACATAACAGTTGTTGGCTTATCATACTGATAGTTGAATACCACGAGGGCAATCTTCAACTCTGTTATCTGTATTTTATGTAATGAACTTAAGATTAGCCTAACAGGGGGAAAATTTACAAATTCTTTTTTAAATTTCAGTTATATTAAATATTAAAATTTAAAAATAATAATAATAATAAATACTACAGCCAACAACAATGTTCTGATAGAATTATAGGCAGGTATTCAGTGAGGCTGAGATGAATGTCAGATTCTACAGTGTCACTGAATATGTCTGAAGCTAATTTAAATGAAAAGAGATGAGATGAATGCATGTAATCCGCATCGCATTCGCGTCATCCGCATTCGCTATCTCATCCGCAAATTATCCGCATTCGCGCATTCCGCAAATTCCACCCTGCACCCCCCATGACCATCCCCTCCCAGAATTCCCAGAACCAGGAAGAATGAAGGAACACGGGAAAAATGATGATGAAAAGAGCGAAATACCACAAGAACAAGTGTTCAGTTCAGTGAAGTGAACATCGGCAGGTCCTATTGAAGAAAAGAAGAATGTTGAATTTCTGATAACCGTAACCATTTTTGAAAACACTGAAAACCGTCAACTGCTAACCGGTCTATAACAAACTACTCCTTCTTCTATTAAGTACATATTCTAGAGGAGTTTCCATTACATTGGGCAAATCAGGTACTGGTCCCATACGTCGAGTGAATGGACGAGGAGGAAAGTTAAACCTGGTTAAATCTTCCTCTCCTATGTGAATTAACTCGAGATCACTGTCATCAAGTTGGAGATGAGCAGGATTGCGAAAGAGTAGGTAACTGATAGGAATAGGAGTCTGAAGGAAGAAAAGATGGAGAGTTAGAATGGAAACCTGAAAAGTCTGAGTGCTGAGTAGACGTACTGAATTGGAAAGGTGAAAAAGGTGGAGGCGAATCTTGTTGAGTTCGAGAAGAACTAAGAACTGTTGAAGGACCAAGGAGATTGGAACTTGGTCTATCCTTGAAGAAAGAACTCAGGAAAGACGCTCCCTCTAATTCACTAACTGAGTGAAAATCAACTGTATTTGGATTTGTTATAGCCGGAGATTGGGAAGTAAAAACTGATGACTTAATAGTGTGACTAATAGGTGGTGTAACAGCCGAAGAAACTGGAAGTTGTGAAGGTGATGGATATTCATGAGTATAAAAATCATGATAATCCATAGATGGGCTGTACACACTGGGACGCGTGTTAACTTATGGGGAAAGTTATTCTGCTATTATGGATAATGGACCTTCTAGGAAAGAAAAAATTGCTAACAGTATTCAAGATGCAGGAGACTTAATAGCCGATCCTTTTGAAATTTCTACCATTCGACGAGAGGATGAAAGGACTGAAGTTCTCACAGGAGACATTGTTGATTCTGCTGTATCAACGTTCAGTTGTTCTATTTGTTCCCATAAGTCAGGCAACCTCGTGAATAGATCCATTGGGATGGGATTTGTTGGAAGAAATCCCTCAAAATCGTTTTCGTCATCATCGTCTTCGATGGGTTGAAATGGATCTTCTTCAACATCATTGTCGGATATTGAAGAACTGTTAGCTACTGAGTTAACATCAGAGTCTTCTGCATCTTCATCCACTTCTTCGTCTTCTTCATCTTCGTCGGTGAAGAATTTCTCGCTCACCTCAGGGTTGCGAGATAAATATTTGCGAAGATATGTAGGAATATCTATCCATCCTCGTATGTTGGAGAAATGGATTTTCTGTAACCGATTTTGTTGGTCACTAGCACGTCTAACAAGGTAAGTAACCCTGTTATCATTAACTGCTGTAATGATATATGGGCCTTCCCATCGGCTCTTGAACTTCTGAATAGTGCTATGACCGGTGCGAATTACTTTCTTGGCAACTTTCTGCCCGACGCGAAAAGGTCGAAAGTTCGCACTACCTTCCTTCCAATATTGTGGAAAACTGTGTGTTGGAGAATGAGCCTTCTGCAAAAGAAAGTCGGAAGGTGAAATACCGAGAGCACTATGTGCTGTGTTGTTATAAATAAGAACAGAAGAAGAAAGTTCCTCATCCCAACCACTGGGATTTTCAAGTACCAAGCATTTGATGATCTGAATTAAACTCCTGTTAAACCGCTCACAAACCCCATTGCTAGCAGGGTGAAGCGGAGAAGTTCGTATATGCTTGATATTATGTTCTTGAAGAACATTTTGAAAAGTCTGAGAAGTGAACTCAGCACCGTTGTCGGTGAGAATTCGATTTGGAACTTTTGGAAGAAACGGGAGAATTTGATGTTTGAATTTATTAGAAACAGAAAGACTGGTTTTGTTCGATAAAGGAACAACAGATACCCACTTAGAAAAGTGGTTAATGAGTACCATACAGTACTTGTGACCTGAACCTGTTTGAGGAAACTGTAGCAAGTCCATAGCACACAAGTCGAATGGATACTCAGCCAATATCTTCAACATCGGAGGTGTCATAACAGAAGAAAATGTTTTCTGTCTTTGGCATATCGGGCAACATCTAACGATGTCTGAGACCACCCGGTTTACACGCGGATGCCAAAAGTTCTTGTAAATAAGCTGAAGAAGTTTATTTCGTCCGATATGAGCACAAGAAAAGTGAAGACCTAACACAATATGAACGAGAAAATCAAGAGAAATAACATACAGTAATTCTCCCGATTTTAATTTGTGAAAGAGTATCCCATTTTCGAATACCAACTGAGATCTGTATTGTTTGTACATTTTATGTACCCTGAGCCAACATCCTTGCATAACATCCTTGTTCTGAAAACTTTTAATGATCAACTTTAGATCTTTATCTTGAGCTTGATTATTCAGGATGTCTATTTCATCTATATTTGAATTGTTGAATATATCACTGTTAACTACTGTAATACGACCCACATGAGGATGTATACGCACAAGGCGGCGACTAATGCCTGTAGCTATTAACGTTATATCATCGTTGTCCTCTCTACGAATGAGTTCTTTTTGGGACAAATCAGGCAAGAGCTCATTATCCCGTAGAGAGTATGTTCCCAATACTATGGCGAACTCCATATATTCTTCAGGAACGATGAAACATTCGGTGGGCTTAGTTTCAAATCCACCTTGAAACAGTAGTTGTAGATTGACGTACTGGTCAATCGGAATTCTTTTACCCCTTCCGAAACCACTAATTGCTTTCACTCCTACTTTTGCAGATGGCAAAAGTTCAACTGGTTCTTTCAAGGTCTGCAATACTGCTTCACTCACCAAACTTACACCTGCCCCACTATCAACAAGGCAATCATACACATTCGAGCTGTTGTGTTCTAATTTCACGCAAACAATTAGTGGATCCACTTCCGCCTGGCAAAGATTTATGGTAACAACCATATCATCCTCAACTGGAAATTGTTTACTGCCAGGTGGATATGACAAATATTTTCTACTGCAATGTCATGCGGTTTCACCATGTTGTTTGCTGCTGCTGCTGTTTTCCCCTGCCTGTCACTATAACTATCGCTACTTCCTAACACGACAGTTTCTACAGGAAGGCTACTTGCTACGACTGATACTACTGGTTCCGTAGGGGAACAACTACTACTACTACATACAACTACTGAAGAAGAAAGAGAGTAACTATCTCTACTACTATCACTAGTCACTTTGGTGTCTGGAAGAAGGTTCCTAGCACTACTACTAACGACTACAGGGTCTATAGTACTAGCACTACTTCTATCACTATTTACTGCATCTACTAGGGCATTTGAATCCATGAGCTGCTGTGAGCTATTATTCTCCACTGGAGGGCTCATTTCCGTGGAGACCTGCAGTTTAAAGCTCCTGCTTGTACTGCTTCATCTGAAGAAGGACCCATGCATTGGCCTTCTAGATGTGACTTGTGACACCAATCGCAAGGATCTAGAAACTTCCTTGGCGGCCTTGGTGAGTCACGTGTAGTCTGTGTTCTGTGTGAATTGTCCGCGCGTGGGGAATTATGTTTCCTGTTTGAACCAGAGGCCTGTGGTGATCTGTTTTTTCTGTTATTTGTGGGCGACCTCTGAGTCCTTTGTACATTGCGCGGTGGTGTCCTATGTGAACAGTTCATTCCGGCATGTGGACCCTTGCAAAACGGACACACTCTACCAGAATTTAATTGGTTAGTGCGTGGAGGAGATCTGATAGACCTACATTCATTCCTTACATGCCCCCTCTTTCGACAATACGAGCATATCCCAAGGTACTTGTAACATTCATTCATCACGTGCCCAACATTCTCACAGTAATCACAAACGAGGTGTTTTTCTGTTAGTGTTCTCGTTGTGACGTGTCGGTGTGTAAGTGCTTTGGGTCTGATTACGTCTGTTATTGGATGAGGGATAAGTACGTGTATTGTTATTGTTTTGTGTATTCTGTTGGCGGGTATTGTTTGTTTTAGAAGATTGTGGCTGTGCATGTTGTGAATGCAAAACCTCCGACCAACCTGGATTAATTACATCTATTCTGATTGTCTCGTCCAAGTCTTGTTTAGGTTGATCAGGAGAAACTGTAAACCGGCTGTTAGAAGTAGCTACATTCTTCCCTTTATTGTAGTCTCTGTCGTAGGAGTCTGCAAGACTTACTATCTTCCGCCATGTAACACGGATATTACTATCTTCCTCTTGCTGCTTTATGTACTCTGATATCCGTTTTTCAACATAAGGAGGAAGACTTAAGAGAAAAGCGGTACGTAGAGAGTCATGCTCTCTCATCTCTAGCCCACGATAGGCTTTCTTAGCTAGATGTTCCAGGCGAAGAGCGTACATACGGACGCTTTCACCGGGAGTCCTATAAGCTGAGTGGTAAGCGTTCAGCTTATGTGCATCTTTTCTTTTCTCCTCTTGCTGATACCATGTTAGTAATGTTTCTTTAATGGAACCGTAGTTTCTGTCATCTTTGATGAGGAGATTGTACAGCTGCAGAAACGATCCCTCAAGTTGCCTGCCTAGCAACCTTAACCATTGATGAGGCGCATTCGGATAGTTAAAAGAACAGTATTGTTCGAAATCTGCAAAATAACTAACCAAATCCTGATCAGCCTCATATTTAAATTTTCCTGGCTCAACCACTTTCACTTTCCTTGAGTTCTTGGCGATTTCCGCCAGATAGAGGATAGATTGGGACATCAGAAGCATATGACGCTCCAAAAGGTCCAATCTACTTGGTGCAAGAATCGATGCCGGCTCTCTATTTTCTGCTGCAAGAGAGTAAATCGGTTGTGGCTGAGGAGGAACAACAAATAATCTGGTATCGATTGGAGGTGCGATACCAGCCTGTTGACCTGTAATCGGTGTCTCTGAAGTACTGGAAGTAAAGGTCTCATTCATACCCTGACTGTAGTAAGGAGGTATAGTGTACGGCTGTCTGTTAGTCACGTCAGTCTGTTGTGTAATGGGAGTCGTCGTGTGCGTTGTGTAAATAAGGTCAGAAGGGGAACCTCCGTAAGTTTGAGCTATAGTTCCTGGATAGAACTGTTGTTGTTGCATTGGTGCTGATACCAATGGGAAACTGGTGAACCGAAGTTCATCAGAGCCATCTCATTTGATAACAAATCGGATGACGTCACTGGAGTAGCAACAACTGAAGGAAGTATCGTTTGTGGTGGTGGTATTGGCTGTTGTGCCCGCAACAAGGCCGTTTCCTCTTTAAGGAACTTAAATTCCTGGGTTATGGTAGTCAGGAATTCCTGTAGAGGTGGATTCACTGAATCTACCTGTTCTGTTAACTGTCGAGGAACTCTTGGTGGTGGTGTATCTCTTTGAACTCTTTGTTCTCTGCTTTGCTGCTCATCTCTCGCCTCTCTCTCCCTGATAAATCTCAACATCTCTTGTTGAGTTGGTGGAGGCATCTTCTCCTCAATATTTCCACCGACATTCACCAAACCACCGCTCACTGCTCCCATGATACGCCCACTCCCAACCTCACCACTTCCCACATTCTCCCCATCACCCCCCAGCTCTGAAAATCTGTTTAAGGACGACATTAGGGTTAGTGCATAAATGGTATTTCAATATTTCAAAAAATATTTCAAAATATAAACAGAACAAAAACAACAAAATATAAATGAGGGATGATAGGTGAGAAAAGGCGTTGTAGGAAAAAGGAGGTTAAGACTGTAATTAAACTAAAGCTGTATCTAGTACTTTGGAACTCGAACAATACATAAGGGAATTGTATTGCAGAATTCGCGAATTGGAATTGTTCAGGTATGTAGTATCTACCCTGATATCTAATTGTTAAACCCTACTATAGGTATACTAACTAAAATGGCAGTCCCTGTTCGGGCGCCAACTAAATTTAAAGAGTATGTTAGGGAGAGTTAATGGAAAGAAGACCCGGATTATTACTGTTAACAGAGTCCCCAAACCACCCAATAAAGTTAGAAAGTGAGATCGGAAACTAATACAGCGTCGAAAATCAGAGACTGAAAGGAACTGTCTGTTAATGATTAATGGATTAATTCTAATAGAGAAAGAGAGAAAAATTAGTCAGTTAGTATGCTACTGTGGTGACGAAGGTGTTAAGAGGTTAGTCGAATAATAAATAACTAAAGTGTTAATATCTATCTACCCCCAAATCTGTTAAACTGTTAATGGCAAGACTTTAGCCTAACGGTACTACACTAATCACCTGAACACTTCCAATCGTTCCTTCTGCAAAATACGAATCTTCTGTGGGAGAGTAATCCACCCGTGAACTGAAGAACCCTCCTTGAATATTTTAATAATAATAAACGTTGGAGTGAAGTTCATTAATAGAGGGGAAATAAAAACGTTGTAAAATGAACGTTTATTAAAGGTAACTTATGGGGAGGATTATCTAAGTTTGATCTGATAGCTAACAGCTGTCGGTTGGTTCTAAGAAGCAGAACACAACCAAAATAATGTCGAGTTCGAGTTCCAGAGTAATGATTAGTACTACTGGAACAAGAAGGTTAGTATGTGTGATAAAGTATAGGATGCAAAATAAGAACAAGCTGGGGTAACTAAACTTAGTGTTCTTGTATTTTGCTCCGCTCTGGAATTGACTGATGTTCGAGTTGTTCGAGTTCGTGTCGGAGACTGATTGAGATGAAATTGTATTGTAAAGCAAGCTTGAATCAATCCACAATTATAACTTGAAGAAAAAACTCGGTTTGACGTGAGGACAACAGGTTCCTGCAATAGCACTACAGCCTGATGATGGTAAGATTGTAACCGAAAAAAAGGTCCCGGCACTGGCACCTGTGTGAATTGAAAAGAATAGGCATTGAGATATTGTTAAATGTGCTCCATAACGGAAAACTAAAATAGAATAACTGAAGTGTGCCTTACCCTAGGGGATGATTACAATCCCTCCACAAGGGTGTTCTAAAGAGTGACTGTGTCCATTTGGTTACTGAGCTGGAAAAGATACAGGCACAGACAATGGAGCAAGCAGCAACACATCTATTGAAAATAAGAACTATTAACCACAGAAATAATATGTTTATGACGCTTACTTCTTCAAGATGTGAATCCTTAAGACTGATAAGGAGGACGTCAATATATGGATGTCACAGTGTGGTGAGCATATAAATAAAATGAAATGTGCCACACAACACAAAAGAAATAATAAAGCTGAAATTGGCTAAATACAATATCTCAAAACCTAAATAAAAAGAATTAGAAGTATTGGGGAAAAAGCAGGACATGATTAGCAGGCAAATAAATTGAGTAAATAAATACACCAATATAATATAAAATATATTATAATATATTAGGATGGGTCCGGTTATAATAGGGTGGGCCTGGAGCTGCTGCAACAGCAACCCCAACAACGCCCTCCACACACCAGGTACCCAAATGGTTGAGGCAATCCCGAAATATGCTTCTCCCCCTCCGAGAATGCCAGCTGATACATCATTCCCGATATATTACTCATTGCGATCCACTACTTCCAAAGCTCTTACTGAGCAAAGAACCATTATACTTACGAATGCACTTGAGGTAGCTTTAGGGAGTTGAAGTCACGTTAATGAGAAATGGGTCCCTTCTCGTTCAAGCTACTACAAGGAATCAAAAGTTCAACCTTGTCATCCTTAACGTCTCTCAGAAACATCCCTCATATTTCCACTCCTGATGAAATTAGAAACACATCCAAATGCACTATTTATTCTTTAGAACAGAAAACCGAAGATATTGCTGTCATTTTAAGAAATTTACTGCAGAAACGATTTCCCGTTACAAACGTTTATTGATTTCCGCCACGTTGGGACTCGCTTGATACCCCAAATCCTCGTTTACTGTGTACCTTTAGTACCCCTTATTCACCATCTAAGGTTAAAATAGAGTTTACATCTACAGTGTTCGTGCGTTTATTTCTCGACCCAGACGCTGCTTTAAATGCCAACGGTTTGGTCATCCCTGAAAATACTGTATGAGACCGCATGACATATGCAACCTGCCTGCCTGCATTACCTATACTACCGACTTCTCAAATAATCCAAAAGCATCCCTTGATCCAATCTCCCGTTCAAAATGCCATCAACAACCCAACTCTGAGTATTAGTTTTCAACCAACCAAGTCTACAAAGCTTGGAGAGCACTTCCTGCCAAGGCACTTTGTCCTATGCCTTTCCGATGAGTTCGCCAAACTCACTTAAGAGGACTGCATCTATGTCCCCTAATTCCCCCCCCCCCCCGTTACTCAATTTCCTGTAAAAGATGTTCCTAAACACAGAAAAGATTAATCACCAAGCAAAAGATTATTCGCTAAAATACAAAACATCCGAAATTCTAAAGCAAAACACACTGACCCCAGATGTTAAAAAATGCAATTAGGAAGAGATCTCGTCATAAGTCTATTCCGGAGACAAAAGCAGCGACTTCAATAGAATGTACCCAAACAATCGCAGCTATTGAACAGCCCACCAACCAACTCTCTGATAGTTTGCAGGATTATTCCAGCTCTTCTGAATCCTCCTTTAACTCTTCTTCCGAATTTCCTACCTCAGCACTCCCTAAAGGATTCTATGCCATAGCGGGTGAAAGGGATCATAGTTCCTAAATGGAGGCTGATGCGACGAACCACTCTCTTTCTAATGCTTCTTGCTCGTCCGAGAGAGATGAATGGAAAACCATTCAACGAAAACGCCGTAAGCTCTCCAAGCGTTCTAAATCTGCTAGTGGCACGAAAGGGAACCCAGAGGTTCCCCATCTTAACCCAAATTGTCCAGTTTTCCAAAATCACCCACCTGATGGCTCACTGACAAAGTTTCTACTGTCAGACCTCCATAACCCAACGACGGATCACATATTGGATCCCAATATCGAAACTCCAGTTTCTTTACAAAAAAGTGACACTTTTTCCGTGTCACCTTCTTAACTGCCTCTATGGAAACATTCCCATATTCTTCACCCATTTCTGAATCTGTTTGCTTGGCAGATGCTTCCATTACTAAACATGGGCATTTTGGTTGCTCTTCCAACGACCAACAAAGTCCACACAATAGGATGGACTTGGTTGAACTCGACTTATTTCGCATTCATAGCGAAGCCCCTCCACCAAATACCACAGAAAACTCTCCCCCAAAACCGATCGTACAACCCAAATCTCTGTTGACGACTATTCCTTACCACTAGGAGTTTTTGCTCCTCCTCGTTGAGACCCACAGCGCAGCCTTCCTCCCCAGCTGAATTCACTTCTAACATAACCCCTAGCCACATAGAGACATTTGTCTCAAAAAGATTATTCTTATAATATTCATAACAACATAGCATGGCTACCTTGCTTCAATGGAATTGTCGTGGCTACTACTCAAATTTTGAAGAACTTGTTCAACTAATAAACATATGTACACCAAATTGCATATGTTTGCAGAAACTTCGTCGCGACTTCTTTCAACCGTCGGAATATATATCGCTGCTAACCTCTATAGAAAGAGGTGACAATGATAGGGGGAGGTACAGAAATACTCATTCATAAATCTGTCCTCTATTCTCCATTCCCTTGTCAAACTAGACTTATTGCAGTGGCAGCACGAATTCATCTGTTCACCTACGTTACTGTCTGCTCGATCTACTTGGCTCCTAGTAGTGAGTTTACTAAGGTCGACTTAGCTGATCTTTTTAAACAGCTTCCTACTCCCAATTGTTTTACTAGGAGAGACTTTAACCTTCACCACCCCTTATGGGGCGACTCTGTCACCTCGTCTAAGATACTTGTAGATCTTCTAAGTTCTAACATCCTTTAAATGCACACTCTTCTTTCTGTATTGATATTTTCTCTTTCTCCCATTCTCTCTTATGGTTCGCTTTACCTTGTCCTGCTTTGATTATTTATACGGCCTTAAATGAACTTGCACCAAGCCCAATGTTAAAACCCAATTTCAGCTGGTGTTATGAATGAGTGGAGTGGGCTCCATCCATATCATCAGGACACAGCTATCCCACTTTCTCCCTTCAATTTCGTAAAAAATCGTTCGACTGTGGATTCGTTGTTAAAACTGGATCATGACAGCAGGGAAGCCTTCTCAACTGCTGGGATGGTTCTGTGTGTCATTTTTTACCTTGTAAAAGCTTATTACACAATGTGGAGAACGGGTTCTCCTTAAACTCCACTCGCTCGGTTTCCGAGGACAGCTCCCTCTCTTTATTAAATGCCTTCTGTCAGACAGATCCATCCAGGTTCGGTGCTCTTCTGTTCTGTCACGCCACTTTACTCTGGATGAAGGCATTCCGCAGGGCAGTGCTCTAAGTCTATTATTACTTGCTCTCGGATTCAATGACATCTACCCCAGCGACGGTCAATTTTTCTCTCTTATGTTGATGACCTGGTGTTATATATTGCCAGTGTCAGGCTGCCTTTTCTTGAAAGGCAACTTCAACTAGCTATTAAGAATATTTCATAATAAAGTAATTCATATCGCTTCCCTTTCTCTCCCACCAAAACCTTAGCATTACTATTTAGGATAAAAGAGAGTCGAAAAACCTGCCACCTTCCTCCCGCGAACCTAACCTTATTTCGTTCATCTATTCCTGTAACTTCACAAGTCAAATTTCTAGGACTTATTCTAGATGACCACCTAACATACGAACCGCACATTAAACTCCTGAAAACGACTTGTCATCGCTTGCTTGAAATATTGTCATCTAGCCTCAAAATCTTGGTGTGCTGATCGCAATTCCCTTTTACGTCTCTACAACGGCCTAATGGGATCGAAGCTGGACTATGGCTGCTTAGTATATGGTCAGGCATCCCCAACTCTACTTCACCTGTTAGATCCCATCCATCCGTATCTCCACTGGAGCCTTCTGATCGTTCCCTCGGGTGAACCTTGAAGTTGAATCCGATGTGATGCCCCTCTCTCTTCGAAGGGAATACATCATGTGAACAAGTTATCTTCACTTTCAAACCTCAATACCATCTGCTCTAACACCGATTCTGCGAGAGATACTTCGGAATCCTCCTTACTCGCCATTTGCAAACAGTTTATAACATCCTTAACTTCTTCAACATCTCTTTGCAAAAGGTACTGCAGTTCTATTATGATGAAGGGTATACACTTTGGCTATTCCCTGCTTCCACCATTTTTATGGTTCTGACCTCTCCCTCCAAAACTAGCCACACTGTTTCTCTCTCTCTCTCTTGTTAAAGGCATCATTCCGGTCTCATTCCGTAGTTCACTGTGGATTTACTCCAGTGTTTACCGACGGCTCTAAAACAGGGGGCAGTCTGGTTGCGTGCTGTCTTTCCTGACCGCAACCTCTCCCAGACCCTCCTCATGCTTAAATTTTACGGCAGAATTAATGGCTGTAATGATTGCCCTTTCTCGAATTCTAGCCCTTAACCAAGACCACTCTTATGTCATTTATTCAGATTCGCTCAGCGCCCTCCGAGCGATTAAACCAACCATTATAAAAACACAATGGTATCCGCGGAGCAACAATTTCTTCTGCTGCTCCACTCTCGTAAGAAAAAACTTCATACTATGTTAGACCCCCACTGATGTAAGGGCAACGGACAACGAAATCGCTCACAGAGAGGCTAAAATGGCCTCCTCTTCTTTTCGGAGCTGTTCTAGATACCTCCTGGATGCCATTCGACAAGGTTGCCTCCCAACAACTGATTATTATCCCGCTCTCCGACAAGGCTTCCGGTCATATTGGCAGGAGTACTGGACGAGTGATCAGCGAGGGGAGAAACTTAGAAATATAAAGCCGAACATTGGTGAGGGGTCTTCCTCTCACTGACGAAAGCGCATCTTGCAAGCCTCTGGTTATTGGTCCACAGATTCGTCACACAAATGATCGCTCACGACGCCAATACATGTTTCGACGCGGTGCCTCTTCCATCTGTAAGTTTTGGCGTCCGTATGCCATACCTCAGCCAATTGCTGTTCACACATATATTCCATGTGATTGTACCATGCTGAACCCTATTACGCGCGCTCGTCAGTTTCACTATTTTTTGGTCCATAACACCTTCTAAAAGGTTATTCCATATCTTAACTGATTCCTCTCACTTTAACATTAACTATTTTTTCTTATCTCCAAGAATTGAATTTTCTGAATAATCATATAGTGATTTTTCGTTTGTAATATTAGGAGGCTATTATATTACATTGTAAGGACATCTTTTTATTCTGCGTTTTTTTATTTATTTTTGATGAATATTCATTTTGCACCCAATAATTTCTTTGACGTTTAAAATATGGGCATGAACCAGAACTCACCCATGGATGCTTCTCTATTCAACCCAGTGTGGCCACTCTCTGTGAGAGCCGTAGTGGGATACTGTAAGTGAATCTTATTCCACAATCTATCAACCTACATTCATCTCGTTCTCTCTCTCTCTTTCTCTCCTTTCTCTCTCTTCTCGTCTCTCTCTCTTCTCTCGTCATCTCTCTCTCTCTCTCTTCTCTCTTTCTCGTCTCTCCTCTTCTCTCTCTCTTCTGCTCTCTCGTCTCCTCTCTCTCTCTTCTTCCTCTCTCTCTCTCTTCTTCTCTCTCTCTTCTTCGTCGTTGCTCTCTCTCCATCTCTCTCTTCCTCTCTCTTCTCTTCTCTCTCTCTCTCTTTCTCTCGTCTCTCTCATCTCTCTCTCCCTCTCTCTCTCGACTTCTCGTGTCTCTCTCTCTCTCCTTCTCAGTCTCCTTTCTTCTCTCTCTTCGTCCATCTCTCTTCTCTCTTCCTCTCGATTCATCCTCTGTCTTTCTTTCTCTTATCATCCTTCTCGTCTCTCTCTCTCTCTTCTCTTTCTCTCCCCATCTCTCTCTCTCCCTCAGTTTTTTCCTTCTCATCCTCTCTCTCTCACTCTCGTCTCTCCCTCTCTCTCTCTCATCCTGCCCTGCTCTGCTTCAGCCTGTACTTGCTCTATCCCTCCCTCATCTCCCCTCTCCGCGGTTCGTCTTCTCTCTCCTTCATCTCTCTGCTCTCTCATCCCGTCTCTCTCCAAGCTAGTCTCGTCTTTCTCCTTCGCTCTCTTCATCCGTCCTCTCGTCTCTCCCCTCGCTCTTCTATCCCTCTCTCCTCCGCCCTTCTCTTCTCTATCTCTCGTCTCTCTCTCGTTCTCTCAGACTCTCCTCTCTGATTCTCCCATCTCTCTCTCATCGTGCCGTCTGCTTCTCTCTCTGGTCTCCTCCCTTTCTCCGACTCTCTCTCCTTTCGTCTCTCGTCTTCTCTCTGTTCTCTCTCTCTCTTCGTCTCCCTCCTCTCTCTCCTCCTCTGCCTCTATATCTCAATTCCTTTGTCTCGCTTCGTGTGCTCTTCTCTTGGTCCTCTCTTCCTCTCTCTCCATCTCTTGTCCACCACCTCTCTCTCTTCGTTCGTCCTCGCTTCTTCAATCAGCTCTTCTTCTCGTTGACTTCTCAGTCGGCACATGGATCTTTCCTCAAACCTCCTACCTAACAATTTCCAGCTTCCTCCCTTAGCTCTCCTCTTCATCTCCTCTCCTCATTCCTGGTCAGCACATATTGAAATCTAGACTTTTGAGGACTCCATTTTTGCTATTCAACCTCACTTTCGTTCTGTTCTGTTGCTCTCTTCACTTCTTTAATTCAGGAAAGCGTGATCCTTTTTCTACCACCACCCTTCCATATTTCTCCCAACACCCCTATC
>JABUQX010084135.1:7500-28321 GCA_015478945.1 Trachelipus rathkii | reverse complement strand
ATATATATTATATATTATAGTATATATATATATTATATTATATAATACTATATTATATTTATATAATATACTAATATTATATATATATATTATATATATTATATAATATATAATATATATATATTATATAGATATATATATATATATATTATATATATATTATATTTATATATATATTATAATATATATACGATATATATATACTATATAATATATATTATATATAATTATAATATATTATAGTATATATATATATAAATATATATATTATATATATACTATATATAATATATATAATTATATATTACTATATATACTATATATATTATATATATTATAGTATATATATATAAAATAATATTATATATATATAATATATATATAATAATATATAAGCTTATATATATATATTATATATTATATATATTATAATATATATATAATTATATATATTATATATATATAATATATAGATATATATATATATATATATTATATTATATATATATACTAGAATATATTTATTAACATTCGCATCCGCATCGCGGATGTTAAATCAAACATTCCGCATCGCGGATGCGAAAAAAAAATTTGAACATCTGCAGCATCATAATTATATATATATATATATTATATAATATATCATATATATATGATATATATAATATATAATTATATATATATAATATATATATATTATATATATATTAATATATAATATATATATAGATATATATATATATATACATATATATACTATATATATATATATATTATATATATAATATTATATATATATATATATTATATATATATTATATTATATATATTATATATAATATATATTATATAATATATAATATATATTATTTTATTTTATAATAATAATATTATATATATAATATATATAAATATATTATTATATATATATAGGTATATATAGTGGAGACCAAAGTATAAGGAAATGAATAGTATATGGTTATTGCATGCTCCAGAATGAGAAATTAAGAATTGATTTACCAAAAATATTACGAAATTATGAGAAAATGAAAAAGAAATCAGTATCTACCTGATGGTGATATCTTGAAGGCTGTGATATCTTGAAGGCTTCTTTGAAATTTAACGAAGACAAAGCATATATAGAACCTGTAAGCTTCATAAAGCTGCGGTACAAAAAAAGCGGGACCCAGGCTTGTTCTGACGCTGCTTTGTAAGTGGGATGTGAGATCATTGTAGAAACTTTGTGTTTTATAGGATAGGAGAATAAAGAGAAGTAGGATAGTTTTATTATTTACATTTTTATAAAGCAAAGTAGGAGAGTATTATGTTATATTACATTTATCCAAGTTTTAGTAAACTAAGGGGATAGCTTTAGGATATGGACTAAGGTTTGTATATCAGACACCAGTGCTGTTTGATGTATGATTATACAGTAATTAAGGTTACTTTCAGATGAGTATCGTATAAATGTGAGGTTTTATGGGTACTATACTAGGGATGTTACCGGAACCAGAATTTTTGGTTCCGGCTGGACCGGGAACTGTTCCGAACCTTGAAAAGTCGGCCACAACCGGAACTTTTTCGACTTCAGCTACACCTTAAACATAGCTGCGTTTCCAGAAGCCCGACTGCAGCCGGGCGGGCACACATGCATCGTTTCCAGAGCCCGTTGCGCACTTCTACGTCACGTAAACGTCACAGTCAGGCGCCCGTTGTTAATCCTCGATTTCGAGAATTAATAAACGGGTGGGCTGCCCAGAAGAATACTTTGTTTCACAAACAAATCTTTTTAAAAAACATGTGTAGGAAATGTCTTGCCAAAATTTTAATACTTTAGTTAACTTTTTATATTAAGGATACTAATATATCGTATCATTTTCATAAAAATAGATACATATAATATTAGGAGTATTGCTTACAAATGCCAGTATCGACGGCGCCGTTCGGCGTTTCCAGGTACTAAAATTTCCTGTTCTTTGATTGGTTAATGTAATTTTTTTCCAATTCGAAGCGTCTGAGTCGATTGCCACGCGGCTGCATCGGGCTTCTGGAAACGCAGCTATTTTCTATTTAAAACTTGTCTGATTAACAAGTGGGAGCTCTCAGAATAGCTGTCCATCTTGTCATATACATTTACTGTGAGCTTTACTTCTGAAGCTCAAAAAAATTTGGTATAAGCGCAATCAATAAATTTATTTAAGTAAAAAGGAACTATACTATAGCTGCCGTTTCCCAGAAGACCCGAAGTGCAGCTGTGTGCAAATTCGAATCGAACGCGTAGGTATTGAAAAAAAATTACATTAACCAATCAAGAGAACAGAATTTGAGTACTGGAAAACGGCCGAGCGAACCTTCGGATGCAGCTAGCAATTGTTAACAATACTTTTATCATGGGCGTATACAGGAGGGGCAGGGGGGCACTTGTCCCCTAATCTGGCCGAAATAAAAAATGAACCAGATTTTTGCCAGACGACTTTTAAGGGTTTAGTTAGTTGGAAAAAATGGAATTAGTACGTTACTTCCCTATTTAGGCAGTTTTTCTTTATTCATTTGAAAAGCTATTATAAATATTATATAGTATATATATATATATATATATAATCTATATATATATATATATATATATATATATAGTATTTATATATATATATATATTATATATATATATATAAATATATATAGTAAAATATAAATATATGAAGGCATTGGTTGAAAAGAATATTAAATTATGTCATAAACTTACTCTTCCAGCAGATAAACAATTCCTTGGCCAGGCCCCCGTGACAAGACAACCAACCAATAACACTTACTAAGATTCTCAAACCTATATTGTATCAGTATCCAGACCTCCTGTTGAATGAGTTACCGGCCTGTGCAATACTACAATGCAATTTTATACTCAAAACTCACCAACGTATCTCCCTGAAGATCCTTCAAGTGAAACAACGGTTTGAACGGGTTCGTTGCTTTATATGAAAACCGTCCAGTCAATAATACTCGTTATCAATGAATTTACCTATTTTATGATCAACGTTTTGATCATGAAATCAATGTCTTTGAGACCTAAAATAATAGCTATCTGAATATTTGAATAAATAAGAAAGTAAACTACCTTTTGGAAACACTCAAGAAAACTACTGGAATAAATTTAAAAATACTTTAATAAAAAAAAATGAATACGTACTGCTTTTATACAAAACTAAGTTTTATACATCCATGTACATGCAATTAGATGTCCGCAGATATCCACGTACATGCGCACCGAATGGATAGAACTTCAGTACCAAATATCAATTATATTTTATGCTTTAAATATATTCCTTGCAATATAGATCAACGACCATATATATGTACATGCAATATGTACATTTATATGTGCATCAATGTATATATGCAAACGACTGTTAAACAATAACAAAATTCTCTAATATTAAATTTATACATGATCCTCCGCCATTCATTTATAGTATCTAAAATATCATTAAATATTTATTGTTCAAAATGTGGTATAAATAAATAAGTTATTAACAAGAATCTATAGACTGATTGATTTGATAGGTAATCTTAAATCTTTACTTGAAAATTAATCAAATTTGAAATTTACAAAAAACATCGATTCGTCAGTGTGACCAAATAATAAAGGGCCAGCTGACTATTTACTATAACTGTTTCTCTAATGCAAAGAGTTGCCTAATAGTGATTTAAACAAATCTTTTTTACAAACAAAAATTGTGAATACAACCGTTAACCATATGTTAATAAATAAATATTAAACTTACAAATGTTTTATATTTATCACCAAAATATATTAATTGCGAAACTTCAGAAAATAAATTATCATAAATACAAGCTTACCTGCCAGTAACATCTAGCAACGATTCAAATGCAATACTCTTTACAAATGCATAACTGCAGACGACGTTTTGATATACCAATGCATATAAAATACAATCTACTCACAATAGCTTTAAGAACACAAACTTAATCACCTTAATCTTTACAATAAACAAAACGGCAATATTTTACACATCGAAATTATATCACCACATTAAATTTAAAACACATATTACATTTACTTTTGTAATAAAACACATAACATAGCACTTCTTGGTTACGAAAATACACAATCTAACATATAATAAAAATTGATCGAGATATACGAGGCATTTGTAGGTACCAACTATATACAACTTTGGTTAACAACAATGAAAGCAGAAAGATCAAAATTATTCTTATTTTTTACTATTTATATGAGTTTAAGTAATATAGATTACGCCTCTTAACGAATCACAATCCTTAAAAACAGCAAGTGAAATGATGTATATATTTATTAATTAATTTAGTAAAACAAATATATACCAGACATCTGAAGGGAAGGCGTGATTGGTACTCCTTGTAATATCATACTACTTCTCAAGAATTAACAATCTTTCATTCCAATCAGAATAAAGAAATTAACGAAAATCGAAGATTATGAGCTTCCACACCTCTAACAAAAATGCATTTATTCAATAAAATACTTATTTATATATATATAAAACCATTTATATATAATAAGTAACTACGCAGTATCCTTCACAATTCGCTTTAAAATATTAATAATATAATATTAATTTAAGCTTTGTTACAACACCAAATGACAATTCGATTTTTAAAGTAAGGTCTTAAAAGATTGAGTTCTCATTGGTTATTGTTTCTCCTTACAATATAAACATATTTACAGCAGTTTGACCGGGCCTTGCAGCATACATTAGGTATATAGACAAAAGAAAATAAATGATATTGCAATAGCAATACGTGACCTCTATTTTAAAACAAATAAATGAAAACAATTTATATACTTCATGTACCACTGCATTACATCTTTGGCCCACCCAACATGAAGCAAATTGGTACATTTTGCTTTATTTACATGATGATAAAACATTGGTTTCATTTTCACAGCGCTCCTTCTTCTGTAGAGGCTTCTGAAGACGAACCCAGTGTATCATCGGCATACGATCTACTTAGGTAGTCAGCTATGACGTTATCTCTCCCACTAATATGGTTTAGGATAAACCTGAATCTTTGAAGGTACAAAGACCACCTCATTATCCTATTATTTTCATACCTCTTCTTATTCATAGCCGTCAGCGGTCTATGATCTGACTGAAGGATAAATTCCTTCCCATAGAGGTATGGCTCGAACTTTCTGATGCCCATAACGATCGCTAACGCCTCCTTCTCCAAAGTTGAATACCTTTGTTGGGTTGCAGACAACTTCTTACTCCCGTATGCGATAGGATGGAGAATTCGGCTATAGGATGGAGAATTCTCCGTCTTTGCCTGTAGGAGGACCAAATCCGTGAGTACCTGACGCATCACCTGTAGCGGTGAATGTCTTCTCCAAAAACTCTGGCATCTTCAAGAATTGGTTTCGAGGCTTAAAGCTTCTTTCAGACTTTTTCGATGCCTGCTGATGTATGGATTCCCACCTTATCTTCGTCGGCTCACCCTTCTTCGTAGGTCAGTCAATGGCGCTGCAATTTTTGCATAGTTCTTTACAAAATCTGAGTACCCAGGTTGAGCGTAAGCCCTAAGAAAGACCTTACTTGCTTTTTATTCTTAGGTGGCTCTGTCTTCTTAATCTTGATTACATTGTCTTCATGTAATCCTTTAGTGCCATTGCCAATATAATGACCTAAGAACTCAACACTCGACGAGGCGAACTCGCACTTCGTCGGTCTGATGGTAACCTTCCTCCTGGAGTCTTTGTAGAACAGTCTCAATCGTAGTCGTATGCTTCGCGCCAGGTCTGGGAATGGACGATGATATCATCGATATAAAAATCAACATCGTTAATTCCATCCAGAATCCTGCGCATTGACCTTACAAGCGTCGCACCGGCATTTACCATACCGAATGGAAGCTTGAGGTAATGAAAATGTCCATCTTCGGTTGAAAAACCGGTTTTATGGCAGTCCTCAGGCTTTATTTTAATTTGCCAATAGCCCTTGGCTAGGTCAAGTTTTGTATAAAACTTATCCTTGGCAAACTTGGTGAATAAAGTCTGAGTCGTGGTCATGGGCTCAGGATCGAAGACCGTAATCCTATTTAAGGCCCTATAATCGGAGCATACCCTTTTACTCCCGTCCTTTTTCTGGACAACGACCACTGGCGCTGAGTATGGCGACGTGGAGGGAACAATGATACCCATCCGTATCATTTTATCTGTTTCCTTCTTCAGTTCCGTCCGCGTTGTAAAAGGTAACTTGTACGGCTTCAGTCTGATGGGGGTATCATCTATGAGGTCAATTGCATGATAGTAATTCTTCGCGGTGCCAGGCACGTCTGTAAAAATTTCTTCATGCTTTTCTAGGATCTCCATTAACTCTCTCCTCATAGGATCTGTTATGTCCTTACTGATCTTAGTGTCGGACAACCTCTCTTTCTGTACCATCGTAGGATCCATATCCACTAAAGTGATGTTCTCTTCGTTTTCGGTGTCTAAGATCACCGCAGAAGCACCTAGTATTCCCCTGATGTGGTCCAATCTCTTCTTCTTCTTCTTCACTTCTCCTCGCTCACAATAATTCTTTAGGCAGATTGAGTGTGATCTCTCTCAATCACATTACCAACTTGAATCTTATAGTTATCTTTACCATACAATTCCACCACTGTGTATGGCCCGCCCCATCTCATCAGCATCTTATTGTTAGAAGTCGGTAGGAGAACGAGAGCTAAGTCTCCTACTTTCAGCTTTCTGGTCTTCGCGCCTTTGTCGTAATATCTCTTTTGTGAAATTTGGGCTTTAGCTAAGTTTTCTCTAGCCAACTTTAGAGTTTCATTTAGCCTCTCTTGCAAGTCAAAAACATACCTGTATGTTGACCTTGCCTCTTCAGGATTGATATCTCCTGCCCAAATTTCGTGTAAAATCTGCATTGGACCTCGCACAGTCCTTCCGTACAGGAGCTCGAATGGGAGAATCCTGTGAATCCTGATAGGAGCCTCCGTATATTGCAAACAATAATGCTCTAAAAACTTGTTGCCATCTTCTCCCTTGCACTACCAACATCCTTCTGAAGCATTCGTTCAGGTACGCGTTGAAGTTTTTCTGATTGACCTTGAACTCATCGGGTGGTATATACTGGAAAACTTCTGCTTAATGTTAAGCATCTTCGTCACAAATCCTCGTATTAAATCAGCATGATAAACTGACGTACCATTGTCACTGAGTATCTCCTTCGGCACCCCCAACGCTCATGAAGAAATAGACCAAGTCGCTGGAACCTTTCTGTGTCAGTTATGCTCTTAAGATGTATGCATCTTCAGATAGCGGCTGCAGCATCCACAAGCCGTTGGAATTACTGATGCCCTTGCGTGAAGACGTGGTGAGATTTGGTTCCGAGTCAGGTCTGATAGATTACTCTGGAACGGCTCTCAATGTATGGGTCAGGGACATCAGACGGTATTTTCCTTTTAAGAGCCTTATCGGGCACGTTCCTCTGACATATTTCACAAGGAGTAACATGTTTGTTACATCCAGATATACTGATTTGGCCAAAAGAACTGTTCGGGTGATTTACGCCAATTGTCTTCTTTACTTCTCTGTATTGAGCCACCGGAATGGAACTCATTTCATGTGCCACCTTCAAACCTAACTCCCTATACTCTTTTGGACAACCAAAGTAATCTCTCCTGGCTGGTTTTTCCATAACTCTTTTTTAAACAACCACCCCATTCTTTACTCATTATCTGTTCTTCACCCTTTATCTATTGAACTCCATATCCTCTTGCAGGAGTAATATCGTCTCTTTTGCTTACTTTAAAGTTTCCCGATCATTAATAAGTTCCTGTTATCTTCACCGATGAGCCATGTTCTCCTTCGACCACAGCGTACTACAGTCTTCTCTCTGGAACTGAGTTGAGCGGACATCACCTCTCATTAACTCACGCACCATTCGTTTAGTTACGATCTTGTTTGTTCAGACACACACTCTCTCTTCTTCAATCGATGTCACCTGGACATCCGGTACTTCTGTACCTTCTTCAACGTTTTTTAGTGGTTTCGTAGGGACTTTAATTACTTCTTTTCCTGTAACCTCTTCACCCTTAGATGAACATTGGGACCCTATCATCACATTCAGTGACGGCTCCGCGGTTGGTCTCAACGATCTTTTTATTGACGGTCCAAAGATTGTGAGTACTGACGTTTCCGCTCTGTAAAAAATTATTCCCATCTCAAACTTCGCCAGTTCCAAAAAACTATGATGTTTGAACAGATCTTGCCTGAGGATCTTCCTTTCGGCCGTTCTCGGATGGGGAATTAGCAAACTTCTTATCGGTTATTTGCTCGGCCTCTACATTACGAAGACTCTCGGGACATCACATCGACTCCGCATGCGAGGTTAGGATCGACTCAGAGGGAAACCGTCAGTACCACAATCTTTGGACGTCAATAAAAGAGATGTTGAACCAACCGCGGAGCCATCACTGAATGTGATGATAGGGTCCCAATGTTCATCTAAGGGTGAAGAGGTTACAGGAAAAGAAGTAATTAAAGTCCCTACGAAACCACTAAAAAACGTTGAAGAAGGTACAGAAGTACCGGATGTCCAGGTGACATCGATTGAAGAGAGTACATATTGGTCTGACGAAACAGATCGTACTAACGAAGATGGTGAGTTACTGAGAGGTGATGTAGCCGCTCACACACAAAGTTCCAGAGAGAAGAATGTAGTAGCTGTGGGTGAAGGAGAGATAGCTCATGGTGAAGATATACAGGAACTTATTAATGATCGGGAAACTTTTAAAAGTAAGCAAAAAGACGATATTACTCTGCAGAGGATATGGAGGTCAGTAGAAAGAGGTGAGAACAAGTATGTAGTAAAGAATGGGGTGTTGTTTAAAAGAGTTATGGAAAACCAGCAGGAGAGATTTACTTTGGTTGTACCAAAAGAGTATAGGAGTAGAGTTATGAAGGTGGCACATGATGAAGTCTTCGGTGGTCATCAGGGAGTAAAGAAGACAATGGGTAAAATTACCCAACAGTTCTTTTGGCCAAACATATATCTGGATGTAACAAAACATTGTTACTCTTGTGACATATGTCAGAGGACGTGTCCGAAAGGCTCAGTAAAGAAAATACCTCTGTGTCCCATGCCCATCATTGAGGAGCCGTTCCAAAGAGTAATTATCGACCTGATCGGACCGATCTCACCACCGTCTTCAGAAGGGCATCAGTATGTCCTAACGCTTGTGGATGCTGCCACGCGCTATCCTGAAGCTGTACCTCTTAAGAGCATAACTGCACAGAAGGTTTTACAGGAGATGCTTGGGATAAGTTAATAAAGTTGGGGGGGTACCTAATGACATTAACTTATTGACAATGCAGTCGTCAGTTTCTTGATTTATGACCATGTAACGAAGATGCTTAACATTAAGCAGAAGTTTTCCAGTATATACCACCCGATGAGTCAAGGCCTCACAGAAAAATTCAACGGTAATAATTCAAGTGAGGAAGTGGCACAAGTTTTTAGAGCCATTATTGTTTGCATATAGGGAGGCTCCACAGGATTCCACAGGATTCTCCCCATTCGAGCTCCTGTACGGAAGGACTGTGCGAGGTCCAATGCAAATTTTACACGAAATTTGGGCAGGAGATATCAATCCTGAAGAGGCAAGGTCAACATACAGGTATGTTTTTGACTTGCAAGAGAGGCTAAATGAAACTCCAAAGTTGGCTAGAGAAAACTTTGCTAAAGCCCAAATTTCACAAAAGAGATATTACGACAAAGGCGCGAAGACCAGAAAGCTGAAAGTAGGAGACTTAGCTCTCGTTCTCCTACCGACTTCTAACAATAAGATGCTGATGAGATGGGGCGGGCCATACACAGTGGTGGAATTGTATGGTAAAGATAACTATAAGATCCAAGTTGGTGATGTGATTAAAACGTATCACATCAATCTGCTAAAGAAATATATTGTGAGAGAGGAGAGTGAAGAAGGAGAAGAAGAGATGGACCAACATCAGGGGAATATAGGTGCTTCTGCGGTGATCTTAGACACCGAGAACGAAGAGAACATCACTTTAGTAGATATGGATCCTACAATGGTACAGAAAGAGAGGTTGTCCGACACTAAGATCAGTAAGGACATAACAGATCCTATGAGGAGATAGTTAATTCAGATCCTAGAAAGGCATGAAGAAATTTTTACAGACGTGCCTGGCACCGCGAAGAATTACTATCATGCAATTGACCTCATAGATGATACCCCCATCAGACTGAAGCCATACAAGTTACCTTTCACGACGCGGACGGAACTGAAGAAGGAGACTGATAAGATGATACGAATGGGTATCATTGTTCCCTCCACGTCGCCGTATTCAGCGCCAGTAGTCGTTGTCCAGAAAAAGGACGGGAGTAAAAGGGTATGCTCCGATTATAGGGCCTTAAATAGGGTCACGGTCTTCGATCCTGAGCCCATGACCACTACTCAGACTTTATTCACCAAGTTTGCCAAGGATAAGTTTTATACAAAACTTGACCTAGCCAAGGGCTATTGGCAAATTAAAATAAAGCCTGAGGACTGCCATAAAACCGGTTTTTCAACCGAAGATGGACATTTTCATTACCTCAAGCTTCCATTTGGTATGGTAAATGCCGGTGCGACGCTTGTAAGGTCAATGCGCAGGATTCTGGATGGAATTAACGATGTCGATTTTTATATCGATGATATCATCGTCCATTCCCAGACCTGGCGCGAGCATACGATAACTCTTGAGACTGTTCTACAAAGACTCCAGGAGGAGGGTTTCACCATCAGACCGACGAAGTGCGAGTTTGCCTCGTCGAGTGTTGAGTTCTTAGGTCATTATATTGGCAATGGCACTAAAGGATTACATGAAGACAATGTAATCAAGATTAAGAAGACAGAGCCACCTAAGAATAAAAAGCAAGTAAGGTCTTTCTTAGGGCTCACTGGGTACTACCAGGATTTTGTAAAGAACTATGCAAAAATTGCAGCGCCATTGACTGACCTAACGAAGAAGGGTGAAGATAAGGTGGGAATCCATACATCAGCGGGCGTTCGAGAAGTTGAAAGAAGCTTTAAGCTCGAAACCAATCTTGAAGATGCCAGAGTTGGAGAAAACATTCACGCTACAGGTGGATGCGTCCGGTACTTTCACTCGGGATTTCTTCCTACAGGAAGAAGAGGGAATTCTCATCTGATCGCATACGGAGTAAGAAGTTGTCTGCAGAACCCAACAAAGGTATTCAACTTTGGAGAAGGAGGCGTTAGCGATCGTTATGGGCATCAGAAAGTTCGAGCCATACCTCTATGGGAAGGAATTTATCCTTCAGTCAGATCATAGACCGCTGACGGCTATGAATAAGAAGAGGTATGAAAATAATAGGATAATGAGGTGGTCTTTGTACCTTCAAAGATTCAGGTTTATCCTAAACCATATTAGTGGGAGAGATAACGTCATAGCTGACTACCTAAGTAGATCGTATGCCGATGATACACTGGGTTCGTCTTCAGAAGCCTCTACAGAAGAAGGAGCGCTGTGAAAATGAAACCAATGTTTTATCATCATGTAAATAAAGCAAAGTGTACCAATTTGCTTCATGTTGGGTGGGCCAAAGATGTAATGCAGTGGTACATGAAGTATATAAATTGTTTTCATTTATTTGTTTTAAAATAGAGGTCACGTATTGCTATTGCAATATCATTTATTTTCTTTTGTCTATATACCTAATGTATGCTGCAAGGCCCGGTCAAACTGCTGTAAATATGTTTATATTGTAAGGAGAAACAATAACCAATGAGAACTCATCTTTTAAGACTTACTTTTAAAATCTCTACAGTTATTCTAAAATTATTATTATTATTATTATTATTATTATTATTATTATTATTATTATTATTATTATTATTATTATTATTATTATTATTATTATTATTATTATTATTATTATTATTATTATTATTATTATTATTATTATTATTATTATTATTATTATTATTATTATTATTAATATTTTTAAAGCGAATTGCGAAATGATACTGCGTATTACTTTATATATATAAATGGTTTTATATATATATAAATAAGTATTTTATTGAATAAATGCATTTTTGTTAGAGGTGTGGAAGCTCATAATCTTCGATTTTCGTTAATTTCTTTATTCTGATTGGAATGAAAGATTGTCATTTCTTGAGAAGTAGTATGATATTACAAGGAATACCAATCACGCCTTCCCTTCAGATGTCTGGTATATATTTGTTTTACTAAATTAATTAATAAATATATACATCATTTTACTTGCTGTTTTTAAGGATTGTGATTCGTTAAGAGG
Organism: Trachelipus rathkii; assembly: GCA_015478945.1. Classification (NCBI taxonomy): domain Eukaryota; kingdom Metazoa; phylum Arthropoda; class Malacostraca; order Isopoda; family Trachelipodidae; genus Trachelipus; species Trachelipus rathkii. The sequence continues at coordinate 15,977 of JABUQX010084135.1, read as the reverse complement.
CGTAATCTATATTACTTAAACTCATATAAATAGTAAAAATAAGAATAATTTTGATCTTTCCGCTTTTCATTGTTGTTAACTAAAGTTGTATATAGTTGGTACCTACAAATGCCTCGTATGTCTCGATCAATTTTTATTATATGTTAGATTGTGTATTTTCGTAACCAAGAAGTGCTATGTTATGTGTTTTATTACAAAAGTAAATGTAATATTTGTTTTAAATTTAATGTGGTGATATAATTTCGATGTGTAAAATATTGCCGTTTTGTTTATTGTAAAGATTAAGGTGATTAAGTTTGTGTTCTTAAAGCTATTGTGAGTAGATTGTATTTTATATATGCATTGGTATATCAAAATTACTCAGAAAATTTGCAAAACATAACACACATACATGCATGATAAATGTATATTAAATGTTGTATTAATTTATGGTAATTTATTTAAGTTCCGCAATTAATATATTTTGGTGATAAATATAAAACATTTGTAAGTTTAATATTTATTTATTAACATATGGTTAACGGTTGTATTCACAATTTATGTTTGCAACAAAAGAATTATTTAATCACTAGTAGGCAACTCTTTTGCATTAGAGAAACAGTTGTTATAGTCAATAGTCAGCTGATCCTTTATTATTTGGTCACACTGACGATAGATGCTATGCGTATAAATTCAGAATTTGATTAATGGGCAAGTAGAGAATTGAGATTAGTTTTCATAATCAATCAGTATGAAAGATTTTTGTAAAAAAATCTAATTTTATTGTTGAAGATTTTTGAACATAAATATATTATCGTAAACTAAAGTTCTTATTTATGGCATGGAACGAAGAAAAATAAATGATAGAAGTTTTGGTATTGTTCAGGTTTTGGTAATGCTATATATCATTGATGCACATATTAAAATGTACAGTATTGCATGTAGCATATATATAGGTCGTTGATCTGAGTATTGCAAAGGATATATTTAAAGCATAATAAAATAATTATATTTGGTACTGAAGAAATGTTTATCATTCGCGTGCGCATGTACGTGGGATATCTGCGGACATCTAATTGCATGTACATGGATGTATAAAACTTAGTTTTTGTATAAAAGCAAAACATATTCAGTTTTTTTTCTTACCGTATTTACAATTTGCTTCCATAGTTTTCTGATGTTTTCCAAGAGGTATAGTTTACTTCTTATTTATCAAATTATTCAGATAGCTATTATTTTAGGTCTCAAAAAACATGATTCATGATTCAAAACGTTGATCAAATTAGAGTAAATTCATTATAACGCAGTTATTATTGGACCTGGAACGGTTTCATATAAAGCACGAACCCGTTCAAACCGTTGTTTCACTTTGAAGGATGCTTCAGAATTTACCGTTGGGAGTTTTGAGTATAAACATTGCATTGAAGTATTGCACAGGCCAGTAAACCATTCAACAGGAGAGGTCTGGATACTGATACGATATAGGTTTGAGAATCTTGAAAGTGTTAGTTGGTTGTATTTGTCACGGGGGCCAGGCCAAGAATTGATTATCTCTAAAAGTAAGTTTTATGGACATATAATTTTAATATTCTTTTTCAAACCAATCATTACATCTATTGTTTCTTTTTTTTTATTTGTAGAGAAAATGGGAGTTTGTTAAATGGGCGAGTTTGTAAAATGGTTCTGTAAAGATTCAAAATGTTATTTTAAATACTATAATTTAAATAATAGTATATATATATATATATATATATATATATATAATATATATATATATATATATATATATATATATTATATATTATTTATATATATATATATATTATATTACTATTCCAAATTAACGCACCACAAGGTACGTGACGAAGGAAGGGTAGAAAATGTTGAAGAACGCGAAGACACTTCATTGTGGACAATGACAATAACATGGTGGATTCCTCCCAGAACCGTAGGTTGATAGAGTGTGAGGCCAAGGTGCAGCCAAGGGGTCTCGCGCAGTACGTTCGAATCGGCCGCTGCAAAACACACAATGTGGTACGTACGGCGCGGCGCGGGGGGTGTCTTGGGTCTGTCTCAATACCGTGTATAACCCCTCTTGCACGCGATGAACTCCGACACCTTCCTGCATGCTTCTCAGATGAGTGGGCGAATGTTCCTGGACAGTGATTTGATTCTATACGTCGTGCAGTACCTGTCAGAGGTCCTGGAGGGTCCGTGGAGGGGGTTGTAGCTGTCGGATCCAACGTTTCAGGATATCCCACAAATGTTCGATTGGGTTGAGGTCCGGAATAATATGCTGGCCACATACAAGCGTTAATTGAACGCGTCCTAAGGTAGTCGTTCACACATTGGGGCTTGTGTGGTCTTGCATTGTCATGCATAAGATTGAAAGAGTCAAAGATGTAGGGGGTCATATGGCACAGAGCATTATGGTTCGCAAGGTATGTCTGTGACATTACTTGCGCTGTAAGAGTGCCTCCATCGAAGATGTGCAACTTCGTAGGCCCGATAAAGAGATGCCTCTTCCCAGACCATAACCGACCCACTCCAAACGGGCGACCTGCAGCCACATGCATGCGCAAACCTCTCGTCGGTCGTAACGTATACTCTAGCACGGTGTCCGAGGGTACAGAGACACTCTCACTCGTCTCGGTAAATAAGCAGCTTTGCCCAAATCGTCGACCGTACATGGATGTGTTCTCGAGCTAAATGCCAGTCGAGCCCTTCGATGTGCCGTGGTGTGCAGCTGGGACCTATGGCAGCCTCCGGGGCTGGTAATTATGTTCCGCAAGGCATCGAGGCACACTGTATTGTAACTCACCCCGGTGCCGTGTACCTCCGCCAACTATATCTGCAGATGTCGTGCCGTTGTGTGGCGCACTCGCAATGCAAGCAGACGTATAAATAGTCTTCAGCGGGTGTGTGTCCCTGGGAATACCCTTGTCCTCGCCGGCGGAGCGATCTGTTGTCAGTTTCTGGTACCGTTAGATCACCCGTGGAATCGTTGTCTGCGCTACACCGGAAACCGTCGACCAAGTTGGCCGACGGTACCCGTGTTCCTTCGGCGTGGTAGTGTTAATATCTGCCGCACTGATCTCTTGACAGTTGACGCACTATCCTCTCCATGTTTATCGGAGTCGCTTCGTACGTGAATGATCCCTTGCTCGATTGTACCCCCGCCATAACCAACCCTCGCCTCTATGTCTAGTTTAAATGTGTTTATGTGTTCATAAATTTATCGGCGTTCACGGCCCGAATACTGCAACCAAATTCTCTTGCAGGATGGTTACAGAGTTACACTGATGCTGTCTGCGTCTGTGTTGTTGGGTTTCAGAGGTAGTGGCCTTCCCGTTCTTGTGAGGGAGACTACTCTAGGGCGTTCATTTTGACGATAATATATATATTAGTATATAATATATAATTATATATATATATATAATATATATATATTATATTATTAATATATATAATATATATAATATATAGTATATTATATATAATATTTATATATATTTAATATATATATATATATATATATATATATAATATATGTATATTTATATATATATATTTATATATATATATTTACAGGACAACAACATAGTTAAAGTTTTATAAACAAACCTTTCCATTTCTAACTCGGAAATTTCTTGTTTCATATCATTGACGATTAAAATTTTTCAAATAACAGATTGAAATCACGGTGCTTCAAAAAATTTTATTTTTAAACCTTGCAACTTTATATGACGTCACTAACGCCATCTCAATTTGGCATTTTATTAAACATATCCTAAACATTTACTGTATGCAAGGGGTCAAGCTTTAAGCTATTTATTTTTTTATTAACTTCAACATTCGGAAAAATCCTTTTCTGAACAAAGTTTTAAAATTGAAATTGAAATCATTATTATTATTATTATTATTAATAATATAATAATAATAATAATAATAATTCATAATTTAATAATAATAATAATATAAAAATAAAAATAAAATAAAAAATTAAAAAATAAAAATAAAAATAATTAATAAGTAATAATAATAATAATAATAATAATGATAATAATAATAATATAATAAATAATAATAATAATAATACATATAATTAATAATAAAATAATTAATGAATTTCAGTAAAATACTGTAGTTTAAAGTTAAAACAGTCCTCTTGTTATTATTTAAGTGAATGTATTTAATGAGAAAGTCGAATTTAAAAAACAAAATTGTTTGAATCAAAAAAAGGTTTGTTTATGTTTAAGCTATTATTTTCAAAGTTGGAAGGTTAGTCTTAGTATAATTGCGGTGTGTGTGGCCAATGACTTCAAACCGTCAGTGATTATGACATTAACTTCAATTAACCTTCTGCATCTTCATAAAGTATGAAATGATCCGGAGCTTACCAATTTAGACTTTTTAATAAAAAATATTCAACTTCAGTTACATTTAATTAAACAATTTTTATTGGGGGCATTTTTTCGGAATACCAACTTTTCGTTGGAGATGATCATCAAGGTTTCCGCAGAGGCTCAAACATTGTGTGGGTATACAAAAAAGTGGCTTTTAAATAGCAAGTTTTGAGAGCTCTTCCAAACTTTACCTACTCTTGGAAAATTTTTATTTAAATTTAGAGTGAACAATAAAAATAAACAGAGCAAGCTTTCAATTATGATAAAATTTTCGAAAATCTACCAGAAAAAAATTGGTAAAGGAAATTCTGTTTCATGATATTTTTAATATTATATTATTTTTTCTTGGATATCGTTTAAAGGAGTTAAAACAAAATTTTTATTTATAACACGTATAAATATTGCAGATTTTGTTTTCCCGAGTTAGTGGCATTCAAATTTTGGCACCAAATTGGCCCTAAAAGACAAACCATATGTAAAAAATAAAAGTTCTTAATCGAAGTTTAGAACCTATTCCAATTACGTTTTCTGCTGAAAATATCATATAATTCGGATAAAAATGAATAAAATTGGAGCAGAATTTTCCTTTCAGAAATTTCCCTACTCTAATAAACAAAAAGGTTTTCCTTATATAGCGGATAATTCTTATTAGAGATGGGAAAAATCGTTCATGACTATGAACGACGAGTCACTAAAGAGATATATAATACTAAATCAAGTATTCCATATCATTTCTTTATTTTCAATCGCTCTAATTTTAAACAAACAAGTGGCAAAATCTTCTGAAAGATGCCAGATTCTCCAGATTATGGAAAAATGTTGCTGATATTTTGCAGCATTGTCTAGCGAATCTGGCGTCAATTCATATGATTTTGCCCCTTGTTTGTTTAAAATCAGGGTGGCTGAGAGTAAAAGAAATAATGAGAAATACTTTATCTAGTTTTCTGTTTGTCTTTGGTGAGTCCTTATTCGGAGTCATGATGCATGAACGATTTTACCCATCTCTCTCTAATTCTTATTCATTCTATAAGCTGGTCGATCATTTTAAATACAGAGTTGGACAAAAAAAAGTATGAAACTGGGTGGAAAGATGAGTCCCATTAGGTATCCTTAAAGTAGTAGGTATACGGACGAAGATTTCAAAGAAACGGTGTCCATTGTAATGGCAATAGCATAGGAGAATGAATCAACAGTTCGAAGCTCTAAAAGAGATTGGTGAGAGCTAGCGAGAACAGGAGAGTTCATAAATCGAAAAACCATAGACTGCATTTTTTTAAATAGAAAAATGTGTGTGTGGAACAACCCCAGATATACAATACATACTCCATGGTTCATAAAAAAGTGAATAATGCCCCAATACAGAACAAGAAACTGGTGTGGAGAGAGATTCTTAAGGCGCCTTAAAACACTCAACCTCTTAGAAGCCTATTTAATGATAGAAATTATGTGATCATTCTAAGAAAGATCACGAGAAAAAGAAATGCGAAGAAAGCTAAGGATAGAACCATGAGGAACTCCATTATTTACTCTAAACTTTAATTAAAGTAAAGAATGAACGATGTCCGTCTACAACAGCAGCTAAAGAACAACAGGAAAAAAAAGTTAGAGCCAAAACCGCTTATAAAGAGAGAAGTTTAGAAATCAAAAGGATTGTGCTAGACTCTTCTAAGGCTTTCGATATGTCCGACGCCAGAATAAAATATTCACATAAATACCGAAAAGTAGAGGACCAAGAGTCATTTAGTCAGAGCGTTCCTTACGAAAGCCATACTATACTACTCTCAATTTGAGATAAGATAAGAGAAATTTAAAGTGTTTCCGAATCATCCAGTTAAGGATAAATTCGAAAACTTTTGAAATAAAGAGAACGCAAAGCGTTAAGAAGAAAATTAGAGGGTTCAGAGGAGTCCCCCTTTTTGACGCAGGTTTGATGAGAGTGTTTCCAGAAAGATAGAAAAAGTTTACAAAGGAAGGGTGCAAGCTCGAAGACAAGTTTTGAAGACCACGGGAGGAATATCGTCATGATCACTTTCTTAGAATTGAACTCTGAGAAACCAAAAATCGCATCTTGGAAAAAAAATAGAAAAAATATACCACCAGAATCTTTTAAGTTTGAACTAAATGCAAAGATTTAAGTGAAAAGTTCAGCTTTAGCTAAAGGTAAAACAGCACTGGTACCGTTGGAAGAAACAAGAATATAGAAAGAGGGGGAAAAAGTTAATTTGTAGTTAACATCATTTTGCAAAGTGCCGAAAGAGTGTGAGGAAAAGGAACACAAAATTTTGCTGCATTTACTACGGAGAAAAGTTTTAATGAATTCTATTCGAATGAAACATAGATTTCAGATTTAATAACAGATTTAAAACGAGACTTATGAATTTTAATTGAAGGTGGAAAGTAAATGAAATGAGGCTCCATGCGAGAGAGAATCACATCAGTTATTCGTTCTACACACACCGATGAAGACCTCCGCAGATGCATTAATCAGTCCATTGAATGTTAAAGTAGTTCAACCGCAACTGTCCACAAGTACAGCGAATATACAGAACCGGTGTCAAAAGCGTTTGCCTGAGGTCTCTTCTGAGGAAGACGTGGAGATAAGAACAGTATACAAAAACGATAAAGGGATCGGAGGAACCCAGAGATGGAAAGAGTTTAACATGGCAATGTGACCAGATTTCTTTTAGTTAAAATCGGGACACACAACACACACTATATATATATATATATTATATATATATATTATATATATATATATATAGTATAGATATCATATAGATATATATATATATAATAAACATATAAAATAAATATATATTAGATATATATAATATATATATATATATATATATATTATATATAATATATATATATATATATACGGTGTTATTCGTATATTGCGAAAAAATCAGTATGATATTCCTTGCATAAAATATAAGAGAATCAATAAACTTTTCACCGAAAACGCCTCGTCTCTCGAAGATACAAGGTGATGAAACTTATCGTGGGACATATTCTGATATATTTCCATTGCCCCGTCCTGCCACATCTCAACCTTAATAATAAGCAACAAATTATTACCGTAGAAGTTTCCTACCTGTAAGTAACTAGTAACTTATCTTGGCTACTTTTATACATATACTAGTCCGTATCGCGTCAAGTTCTCGTGTTCAATGTTCTCATAATTTCAAAAGAATTGCACAAAATAGTGAATGTTTGCTATATGCAGTTTTGTTTACGGTCCGTGTCGAACGGTGTAAATTCATTAGCAGCCATGCTTCTCTATGAAAAATGTACCCTAATCGTGTCATCCCGCATCATACTATGTTTGCCGGCGTTTCTCCATTCAACGTCTTAGGAGAAACAGGATAAGTTGTGTTTAAAAAACTTACTGAATGGAGAAGAGCGGGCGATCCTCGCACAGTAGTCAACTCAGATGTCAAAGAAACAGTTCTCCAGAACTGTGATGGACAGTCCTACAACAAGTACCAGAAAGATTGCTGCAACACTACATATAAGTCACTCGACAGTTTTCAGGGTATTGAAAAAATCAACTTTCGTACCCTATCACATCCAACGAGTGCAGGCACTTTTACCAACAGATTTTCCTGCAAGACTTAGCTTTTTGGTCGATGGATGCAACAGAAATTGCAGACAATCCTCACCATTTAGCAGAAATATTGCTCACCGATGAGGCAAATTTTCCAGAGACGCCATTTCGAACTTCCACAACAATCACATATGGGCTGGTGAGAACCCACATGCAATAGTTAAAAGCCGCCATCAACACCAGTTTTCATTGAATGTGAGGGTCGGAAATTGTTGGCGACATTCGATAGGTCCATTCTTTTTACCAGCAAGGCTTACTGGAGACGTTTATCGCCAATTTCTCTTGAATATGACTTGGCCTACACTACTGGGAAGACGGTCCTTACAATTAAGATCGAAAATGTATTTCATGCCACGACGGGTGCCCAGCTCACTTTTCAGGTTTAGTTGCTCCTTTAACTATTTGAACACTGTACTATCCACGCCGGTTTGGATAGGTCGAAGGAGGTACAGAACCTTGTTCACCGCGGTTCTCCGAGACCT
>JABUQX010084134.1:0-19630 GCA_015478945.1 Trachelipus rathkii | reverse complement strand
TTAGAAAGGTTTCTTCGTGATTAATAATATGTTATACTTCGGATTTTTAATAGCTGTTATACTTTTGGAGTAACATTCCTCAATTTAATTTTGTCAAAATTTTGAAATTTTGAAATTTTAGGATTTTTGTGGTTCAAACATATAAATGAGCATATTCTTCTGGAAATTACCTAGGTCGATTAGAAAAAGTGATTTTTAATATATTTAGAGGTTTTTGTGTCGAGGACATAACATCTGGTATCTCATCGAATTTTTAATAGCTGTTATACTCTTTTAGAGTAACTGTCCTCAATTTAATATTGCTCAAAATTTTGAAACTGAAAAAATTCATTGATTCCTAAAACGGTTACATGGACTCAAATGGTTGGGCTTTGCATGTTCGTAGAAAAGTTATTTTAGTATTTTTTTAGAAAGGTTTACTTCTCGGAGGCAATACTTAATGGTATCTTCGGATATTCTTTTAAATAGCTATTATACTTTTGGAGTAACAGGTCCTAAATTTAATTTTTGTCAAAATCTTTGAAATTTTGAAATTTATCAAAATAAAGAGAATCAAACATATAAATGGCCATTCCTTCCTGAAATACAGGTCGTAGAAAGTTGATTTTTTAATTATTTTCAGAAAAGGTTTTTGTGTGAGGATACCTAGGTATATCTTCGGATTTTTAATAGTTGTTATTTTACTTTTGGAGTAACAGTCCTCAATTTAATTTTGTCAAATTTTGAACAAAATTTATGAAACTTTTTAGGAGTTTTTGTGGTAAAGACACATATAAATGGCCATTCCTCATGAAATACAGGTCGTAGAAACAGTTGTATTTATTATTTTTAGAAAGGATTTTTGTGTGAGAATCTATGGATATCTTTAGGATTTTCATATGTAGTATATACTTTATAGAGTAACAGGTCCTCAATTTTAAATTTAGTCGAAAATATGAATTTGAAATTTAGGATTTTTGTGGTTCAAAACATATAAATGGCAATTCCTCCTGAAATACAGGGTCGTAGAAAAGTAGATTTTTCATATTTTATAGAAAGGTTTTTTGGGTGAGGGAATTACTATGGTATCTTCGGATTTCTAATAGCTGTTCATTTATTACTTTTTGCGTAACAGTCCTCAAGTTAATTTTGTCAAAAATTTTAAATTTATAGGATTTTCTGATGGTTCAAACAATAATAATGGCTTTCCTCCTGAAATACAGGCTATGTAGAAAGTTACATTTTATATATTTTTAGAAGGTTTTTGTGTGAGGAATACCATATGGATCTCTTCGGAATTTTTAAAAGCTGTTATACTTTTGAAGTAAAAGGTTCTTAATTTAATTTGTCCAAAAAATTATGAACTTTGAAATTTAGGATTTTTGTGGTTCCAACATATAAATGGCCATTCCTTGAATTACAGGTCGTTTTAGAAAAGTGTATTTTATATTTTTAGAAAAGGTTTTTGTGTGAGCGAATACGATAATCTTAGGAATTTTTAATTAGCTGTTATACTTTTGGAGTAACAGTCCTCAATTTATTTGGGTTCAAAATTTTGAATTTTGAAATTTTAGGAGTTTTGTGGTTCAAACATATAAATGGCATTCCTCCTGAAGACAGGGTTCGTAGAAAAGTGATTTTTATATTTCTAGAAAGGTTTTTGTGTGAGGAATCATATGGTGTCTTTGGATTTGTAATAGCTGTTCATACTTTATAGAGTAACAGTACCTTCAATTTAATTTTGTCAAAATTTGTCAGTGAAAATTTTGAAATTTTAGGATTTTTGATTTTCAAAAACATATAAAATGGCCATTCCTCCTGAAACACAGGTCGTAGAAAAGGAGTTTTTATATTTTACAAGGTTTTTTGTGTGAGGAATACTATGGTATCTTCGGATTTCTAATAGCTGTTTTACTTTTGGCGTAACAGTCCTCAATTTAAAAAAAAAATTTTTGTCAAAATTTGAAAATTTTAGGAATTTTTGTGGTTTAAACATACACATGGCCATTCCTCCTGAAATAAGGTCGTAGAAAAGTGATTTTTAAAATTTATTACGAAAGGTTTTTGTGTGAGGAAATACTATGATGATTCCTTCGGATTTTTAATAGCTGTTCTAACTTTGGGAGTAACAGTCCTCAATTTAATTTGTCAAATTTTGAAATTTTGAAATATTAGGATTTTTGTGGTTCAAGACATATAAATGGACATTCCTCTGAAATACAAGGTCGTAGAAAAGTTGTATTTTATATTTTAGAAGGTTCTTTGATGTGAGGAATACTATGGATATCTTCGGAATTATTTAATAGCTGTTAATAACTTTTGGCAGTCAACAGTCCTCAATTTTTAATTTATGTGCAAAACTTTATGAAATTTTTTGAAATTTTAGAATTTATTGTGGTTCAAACATATAAATGGCTATTCCTTCTGAAATACAGCTTGAAACAAGTGATTTTCATTTTTTTAGAAAGGTTTTTGTGTGAGGGAATTCTCATGGCTATCTGTTCGAATTTTTAATGCTGTTATACTCTTTTAGAGTAACTAGTCCATCAATTTAATTCTGTTCAATTTTGAAAATTTTAGGATTTTGTAGGGTTCAACATATTAAATGGCCATTCCTCCTGAATTACAGGTCGTAGAAAAGTGTATTTTATATTTTTTAAAAGGTTTTAATTTTTGATCAAATACTATGGTATCATCGGATTTTTAATAGCTAATTATTACATTTTGAGGTAACAGGTCCTTAATCAATTCTAATCAAATTTTTGTCACTTGAAAAATTTGAAATTTATTTTGACTTCACTTATAGAATCTACCATTCCTCCTGAAATACATGGTGTAGAAAAGTCGTATTTTATATGTAGAAAGTTTTTGGTGAGGAAAATACTAGGTATCTTCGGATTTTAATAGTTGTTATACTTTGTATACAGTCCTCAATTTAATATTCTGTCAAAATATTTGAAATTTTGACAATTTAGAAGTTTGATGGTTCAAACCATATAAATGGCCATTCCTCATGAAATACAGGTCGTAGAAAAGAAGTGTATTTATAATTTTTAAGAAAGGTTTTTGTGTGAGGCATACTATGGTATTTTTTTTTTTTTTAATAGCTGTTATACTTAGAGTAACAGTCCTCAATTTATTTGTCAAAATATATGCATATATATTAATATTACATACTATTATTTTCAACATAAAATGGCATTCTCCTGAAAATACAGGCGTAGAAAAGTGATTTTATATTTTTAGAAAGGTTTTTGGGTGAGGAATACAATATGGTATCTTCGGATTTTTAATAGATGTTACACTTTTGGAGTTAAAGTCCTCAATTTAATTTTGTCAATAATCTTTGAAATTTTGAAATTTAGATTTTTGTGGTTCAACATATAAATGGCCATTCCTCCTGAAATTTACGTCGTAGAAAAGTGTATTTTATTATTATTTTTAGAAAGGTTTTGTGTGAGGATTACTATTGTATCTTCGGATTTTTAATAGCTGTTATATGGGCGTAACAGTCCTCAAAAATTTTAATTTGTCAAAATTTGAAAATATTTAGGATTTTTTGGTATCAAACATAGTTACAAATGGCCATTCCTCCTGAATACAGGTCGTAGAAAAGTATTTTTATATTTTTAAGAAGGTTATTGTGTGAGGAATACTAAAGTATCTTCGGATTTTTAATAAGATGTTCACTTTGCCAGTAAACAGTCCTCAATTTATTTTGTCAAAATTTTTAATTGAAATTTTGAATTTTAGGATTTTTGTGTTTCAAACATATAAAATGGCCATTCCTCCTGAATACAGGTCATTTTAAATAAGTGTATATTTATATTTTTAGAAAAGGTTTTTGTGTGAGAATTCTATGGTATCTTCGGAATTCTTTTTAATAGCATGTTATAATTTTGGGATAACAGCTCCTCATTTAATATTTTTCGTCAAAATATTTTAAAATTTGGAAATTTTAGGATTTTTGTGGTTCAAACATATAAATGGCCATTCCTCCTGAAATACAGGTCGTAGAAAAGTGTATTTTATATTTTTAGAAAGGTTTTTGTGTGACGGATACCTATAGGTATCTTTGGATTTAAATAGCCTGTTATACTTTATAGAGTAACAGGTCCTCATTTAATTTTGTCAAATATTTGAAATTTTTGAACTTTCTAGAATTTTTGTGGATATCACAAACAATTATAAATCATAAGAGAACAACTTCACTCCTGAAATACATGTCCGTAGAAAAGTGATTTTATATATTTTAAAAAGGTTTTTGTGTGAGAGCAATACTAGGATATCTTCGGATTTTTAATAACTGTTATATACTTTTGGCGTAACAGTCCTCAATTTTAATTTTGTCAAAAATGTTTTTGAAAATTTAGGCATTTTTTTGTGGCTTCAAACATATAAATTGCCATTCCTCCTGAAATAAGGTCGTTAGTAAAAGTGATTTTAATTTTATAGAAAAGGTTTTTGTTTGAGGATAACTAGGGTGTTTTCAGGATTTTTAATAGCTAATATACTTTTGGAGTAACAGTCCTAAATTTTTTGTCAAAAATTTTGAAATTTTTGAAATTTTAGGATTTTTTGTGGTTCAAAAATATAAAACCTTTCCTCCTGAAATACAGGTCGCAGAAAAGTGATTTTTATATTTATTAGAATCTTGTTTTTGTGTGAGAATAACTAGGGTGTTTTCGGATTTTTATTAGTGTTATACTATTATGGCCGTAACAGTTCCTCAATTTAATTTTTGTCAAAATTTTTGAATTTAGGATTTTTGTGTTCACAAACATATAAAATTGCCAATTCCTCCTGAAAACTACAGGCTGTAGAAGAGTGAATTATTATTTTTTTAGAAGGCTATTTCATCTGGGAGCAATACTATGGTTCTTCAGGATTTTTAATAGCGTTATACTTTTGGAAGTACAGCTCCTCAATCTTTTATTATATGTCAAAAATTTTGAAATTTTGAAATTTTAGGATCTTTTGTGGTTCAAAAATATAAAAAGGCCATTCCTTTGAAAATACAAGGTACGTAGAAAAGTAGTATTTTATATTTTTATGAAAGGTTTTTGTGTGAGGCATACTATGGCGTATCTTCCGGATTTTTAATAGCTTATATACTTTTGGAGTAACAGTCCTCAATTTAATTTTGTCGAAATTTTGAAAATTTTTGAACTTTAGGAAATTTTTGTAAGTTCAAACATATAACATGCCATATCCTCTTGAAATACAGGTCGGTAGAAAAGTTTTATTTTATATTTTTTAGAAAGGTTTCTTGGGATTTTTAATAGCTGTTATACTTCGGATTTTTAATAGCTGTTAATTAAGTTTTGGAGTAACATTCCTCATTTAAATTTTGTCAAAATTTTTGAATTTTTGAATATTTAACCAAATTTTGTGGTTCAAACAAATAAATGGCCATTCCTCCTGAAATACAGGTTCTAGAAAAGTGAGTGATTTTTATCTTTTTAGAAAGGTTTTTGTGTGAGGAATACTATGGATTTCTTTGGATTTTTTATAGCTGTTATACTTTTGGGAGTAACAGTCCTCATTTTAATTTTGTCAAAAATGTTGAAATTTTGAACATTTTAGGATTCTTGTTTATTCAAACATTAAAAGGCCATTTCCTCTGAATACAGTCGTAGAAAAGTGATTTATTATATTTTTAAAAGGTTTTTGTGTGAGGGGGAATACTATGGTATATTCGGATTTTTAATAGCTGTTATACTTTTGGGTGTAACAGCCTCATTTTAATTTTGTCAAAATTTTGAAAATTTTAGGATTTTTGTGGTTCACAAACATATAAAATGGCCATTCCTCCTTTAAATACAGGTCGTAGAAAAGTGAATTTTTTAAATTTTTAGAAAGGTAATTTTGTGTGAGGAATAACTATGAGTATTTCGGATTTTTTAATAGCTGTTATTACTTTTGGAAGTAAACAGTTCCTCAATTTTACACTTTGCTTCAAAATTTTGAAACTTTTGAAATTATTTGGTAATTTTTTTTTGGTTCAAACATATAATGGCCAGTTTCCTTCCTGGAAATTACCAGGTGTAGAAAATTGTATTTTAATATTTTTAGCAAGGTTTTTGTGTGAGAAATAACTATGGTCAATCTTCGGATATATTATAATAGTGTATATACTTTTGGGTAACAGCACTCCAATTTAATTTTTCTTGGAAATTTTGAAATTGAAAATTTTAGGATTTTTTGTGGTTCAAACATATAAATGGCTATACCTCCTGTTCCTTATGTCGTAGGAAAAGTGATTTTTATAATTTTTAAGAAAGGTTTTTGTGTGAGGAATTTACATATAGGTACTTCGAATTTTTAATAGACTGTTATACTTTTAGCAGTAACTGTTCATCAAATTTAATTTTGGTCAAAATTTTGACATATATTAGGATTTTTGTTGGTTTACAAACATATTTGATGGCCATTCCTCCTGACAACTACAGGATCGTAGAAAGTGTTTTTTATATTTTTAGAAAGGTTTTATCTGCGGAGGAAATACTATGGTATCATTCGGATTTTTTAATACGCTATTTATACTGTTTGAGTAACAGTCCTCAATTTAAATTTTTGTCAAAATTTGAAATTTTTGAAATTTTAGGAGATTTTGTAGTTCAAACATAATTAAATTTGGCCATTTCCTCCTTGAGAAATACAGGTCGTTAGCAAAAAGTGTATTTTAATAATTTTTATAGAAAGGATTTTATGTGTAGAGGAATACTATGGTTCTTCGGTGATTTATGTTGTTATACTAATTTGGAGTAACAGTCCTCAATTTAATTTTTGTCAAAATTTTGAAAATTTTGAAATTTTAGGAGTTTTGATGGTTCAAACATATAAATGCGCCATTCCCTCCTCCTGAAGTACAGGTCGTAGAAAAGTGGTTTTTATATTTTAGAAAGGTTTTTCGTGTGAGGAAATTACTATGGTATCTATTGGATTTTAATAGCTGTATATACCTTTAGAGTAACATGTCCCTCATTTAATTTTTGTCAAAAATACTTAGAATTTATGAAATTTTAGGAATTTTTGTGGATTCAAAATATAAATGCAATTCCTCCTGGAAATACAGGTCGTAGAAAAGTGCATTTTTACTATATGATTAGAAAGGGTTCTATTGGGTGAGGAATACATATGGTATCTTCACGCGATTTTTATAGCATGATATACTTTTGGCGTACAGTCCTCAATTTAATTATTGTCCAAATTATTGAAATTTTTAAGGATCTTTGTGGTTCAAAACATATAAATGGCATTCTCCTGAAAATACAGGTCGTAGAAAGTTGATTTTAATATTTATTTTAGAAAGTATTTTGTGTGAGGAATACTATGGTAGCTTCGGATTTTTAATAGCTGTTATACTTTTTGGAGTAAAGTCCTCAATTTAATTGTCAAAATTTTTGAAATTTGGAAAATTTTAGGATTTTTGTGGTTTCAAACATATAAATCGGCCATTCCTCCTGAAATAACAGGTCGTAGAAAGTGTGTATTTTATATTTTAGGAAAGGTTTTTTGTGTGAGGAATTCATTGGTATCTTTTACGGATTTTTAATAGCTTCTATACTTTTGGAGTAACAGTCCTCAATTTAATTTTGTCAAATTTTTGAAATTTCTGAAAAATTATTAAGGAAGTTTTGATGGTTCAAACATATACAATGGGCATTCCATTCCTGAAATACAGTTCGTAGAAAAGTGATATTTATAATTTTTTAGACAACGGCTTTTTGCTGTGGGAATTTACTATGGTATCTTTGGAATCTTTAAAAGCTGTTATAACTTTTAGAGTAACAGTCCTCAATTTAATTTTTGGTCAAAATATTTGAGAAATTTTAGAAATTTTAGGGGATTTTTGTTGGTTCAAAACTATAAATTGGCCATTCTCCTCCTGAAATACAGTCGCTAGAAAAGTGATATTTCTAATATTTTTAAGAAAGGTTTTTGTGATGCAGGAATACTATGGTTTATCTCTGGATTTTTAATAGACTGTTATACTTTTTTGACCGTAACAGTCCTCAATTATAATTTTTGTCAAAACTTTGAAATTTTAGGATATTGTGGTATCACAACATATAAAATTGGGTCCATTTCCTCTTTAAAATATCAGTACGCTCAGAAAAGTCGATTTTTAAATTTTTTAGAAAGGTTTTTGTGTGAGGAATACTTAGGTGTCTTCGGATTATTAATAGCTGTTATTACTTTTGGAAGTAAACAGTCTCAATTCATTTGTAAATTTTAAATTTTGAATTTTAGGATTTTTGTGTTCAAACATATGAAATGCCATTCCTCCCCCATGAAATACAGGTCGATACGGAAAAGTGACTTTTTAATTTTTAGAATGGTTTTTGTCGTGATGAATACTATGGTATCCTTCGATCTTATAATTAATTGTTATTATACTTTTCCGACAATCGGAAATATTTTCAATTTTTGTCAAATAATTTTGAAATTTTAGGATTTATTGTGTTTCAAACATATAAATGCCATTACCTCCTGAAATAGGTAGGTAAGAGAGTGATTATTATATTTCTATTCATTAGAAGGTTTTTCTGGAAGGAAAATACTATGGTAATTTCGGATCTTCTCTAATAAATGAATAACTTTAAGATCTAACAAGTTCCTCAATTTTATTTTTTCAAAATTTTTGAAATTGAAATTTTTTTATTTTGTTTGGTTCAAACATATAAATGGCCATTACCTCCTAGAATAACAGGTTCGTTAAGGAAAAAGTGGAATATTTAATATAATTATTTGTGACAAGGTTTTAGTACAGTAGGGAAATACATGGTTACTACTTACGGAATTATTCTAATAGTAGTTATACTTTTGGAGTAACATTCCTCAATTTAATTTACTTAAAATTATTAGAAAAATTTTTGAAAATTATAGGATTTTTGAGGTCTCAAAAATAATAAATGCTATTCCTTCTAGAATACAGGTCAGATAGAAAAGTGATTATTTAATATTTTAAGAAAAGTTTTTTTGTGTGAGGAAATACTATGGTATCTTCGATTTTAACAGCTAGTAATATACTTTTGCGTAAAACAGTCTCAAATTATAAATTTTTGTCAAATCTTTAGAATCCTCAGGAGTTTTCTGCTTGCAAAACATATAACTGACAAATTTCATTTGCAACAATAAGGTCGTCACGAAAGAAAACTTAGATTTTCTTAATAATTATTTATCCAAAGGTTTTTTGTGTGCAGGAAAATACATATGAGATCTTCAGAATTTTTATAGCTGCTATTAACTATTATTAGAGTAATAGTTCCTAACAATTAATTTTGCAAATTTTTTGAAATATTTTAGGATTTTGTGGTTCAAAACCATATCAATGGCCAATTCCTCACTGAAAATACAGGTTCGTAACGAAAAGAATGTATTTTAATTCTTTAGAAGGTTTATTGTTGTGAGGAATAATAAATGGTACTCATTTCGGCAATTAATTTTAAGATAGCTGTTATACTAATTTGGAGTAACAGAATCCTCAATTTAATTTTGCAAATTTTCGAAATTAGAAAATTTAGGAGTCATTTTTGCATGGTTAAAACATATAATTAGAGCCTTTCCTCCTGAAATTACAAGGTACGTAGAAAAGTGCATATTTTATATATTTTAAGAAAAGGTTTTATGTGTGAGGAAATACAATGAGTAATCTTTGGAATTTTTAAATCAGCTAGATTATACTTTTAGATAACAGTCCGTCAATCTTAAATATTTAGTCAAATATTGAAAATTTTTTTGAAATATTTTAAGGATTATTATGTGGTTCAAAATAAAATGGCCATTCACTTCCATGAAATCACAGAGTGATAGAAAAGTGACTTTTTTACATTTTTAAGACAAAGGTATTTTGTAGTGAGGAAATACTATGGATAAATCTTCAGGATTTCTTAATAGCTGTACATATACTTAATTGACGTAACAGTCCTCAATTATAATTCTTGTCAAAGTTCTTATACTGAAATAATTTAAGAGATTCTTTAGTGGTTACAAACAATATTAAATGGCAACCATTCAACTACCATGACACAATACAGAGTCGTAGAAAAAGTAGGATTTTTAATAATTTATATAGAAAGAGTTTTTATGTGAGTGAATTAACTATGGTAATCTTCGAATTATTTAATAGCCTGTATATACTTTTTGGATTTAAACAGTCCATCAATATTCAATTTTGTACAAACATTTGAAATTTTAGAAAAATTACTTTAGGATTTTTTTTTTGAAATTCAAAAATATAAATGTCCAATTCGCCTCCTGAATAACAGGTCGAATAGAAAAAGTGAATTTATTATATAATTTAGAAAGTTTTTTTGTACTGAGAAAATACTTAGGTATCTTTCGGATTTTAATAGCTGTTATACTTATGGAGTTAAAAGGTCCTCAATCTTAATTTTGTCAAATTTGAACGAAATTTTAGGCAATTTTCTAGATGGTTAAACATATAAAAATGGCCATTCCTACCATAAATACAGAGTCGTTAGAAAAGATGATTTTTATTATTTTTATAGAAAAGGAATTTATTTGTAGAGGAATACTATGCGTCAATCTTCAGGTTTTTTAATAGCTGATATATTTACTTTCGACAGTAACAGTCTCAGTTTAAATTTTGATCAAAAATTTTGAAATTTTGAAAATTTTAGGATTTTTGTGGTTCAAAACATATAAATGGCCATTCTCCTGAAATACAAGGTTCGTTAGCAAAATGTGATTTTTTATATTCTTTTAGAATGGTTTTTGTGTGAGCGATAAATATAATATGGTCATCTCGATATTCTTAATAGCTGGTTATACTTTTGGACACGTCAACAGATTCCCTTCAATTTAATTTTTGTCAAAATTTTTGTGGTTTAGGATTATTGTGGTTCAAACATATAAAAATGGCCCATTCCTACCTGCTAAAATTACAGGATCGCTAGCAAGCAGTGATTTTTTCATTTTTTTAGAAGGTTTTTTGTTTGAAGATACTTATGGTATTTCGGATTTTTTATAGCTTTATACTTTTGGAGTAACAGTCCTCAATTTAATTTTGTTCAAAATTTTGAAATTTTGAAATTTTAGGATTTTTTGTGGCTTCAAACATTAAATGGCCATCTCTGAAATACAGGTCGTAGAAAATTGTATTTTATATTTTTAGAAAGGTTTTTTTTTGGTGTGAGGAATACTATGGTTCTTCGGATTTTTATAGCTGTTATACTTTTGGGTTAACAGTCCTCAATTTAAATTTGTCAAAATTTTAAAATTTTAGGATTTTGTGGTTCAAACATATAAATGGCCCAATTCTCCTGAATACAGGTCGTAAAAAAGTGATTTTAATATTTTTAGAAAGGTTTTTGTGTGAGGAACACTATGGTATCTTCGATTTTTAATAGCTGTTATAACTTTTGAGTAACAGTCCTCATTTAAATTTTGTAAAATTTTTAAATTTTTGAAATTATAGGATTTTTGTGGTTTCACACATATAAATGGCCATTCCTCCTGAAATACCAGTCGTACGAAAAAGTGATTTTTATATTTTTTAGAAAGGTTTTGTGTGAGAAATACTATGGTATCTTCGGATTTTAAAAGCTGTTATACTTTTGGAGTAACAGTTCCTTAATTTAATTTGTTAAAATTTTGAAATTTTTGAAATTTTAGGATTTTGTGGTTCAAACATATAAATGGCCATTCCTCCTGAAATACAGGTCGTAGAAAAGTGATTTTTATATTTTTAGAAAGGTTTTTGTGTGAGGAATACTATGGTATCTTCGGATTTTTAATAGCTGTTATACTTTTGGCGTAACAGTCCTCAGTTTAATTTTGTCAAAATTTTGAAATTTGTGGTTCAAACATATAAATGGCCATTCCTCCTGAAATACAGGTCGTAGAAAAGTGATTTTTATAATTTTTGAAAGGTTTTTGTGTGAGGAATACTATGGTATCTTCGGATTTTCAATAGCTGTTATACTTTTGGAGTAATAGTCCTCAATTTAATTTTGTTTACATTTTGAAATTTTAAAATTTTAGGATTTTTGTTGTTCAAACATATAAATGGCCAATTCCTTCCCTGAAATTACAGGTGTAGAAAAAGTGATTTTTATATTTTAGAAAGGTTTTTGTGTGAGGAATACAATGGTATCTTCGGATTTTTAATAGCTGTTATACTTGGAGTGACAGTCCTCAATTTAATTTTGTCAAAATTTTGAAATTTTTGAAATTTTAGGATTTTTGTGGTTCAAACATATAAATGGCCATTCCTCCTGAAATACAGGTCGTAGAAAAGTGATTTTTATATTTTTAGAAAGGTTTTTGTGTGAAGAACACTATGGTATCTTCGGATTTTTAATAGCTGTTATACTTTTGGAGTAACAGTCCTCAATTTAATTTTGTCAAAATTTTGAAATTTTTGAAATTTTAGGATTTTGTGTTCAAACATATAAATGGCCATTCCTCCTGAAATACAGGTCGTAGAAAAGTGATTTTTATATTTTTAGAAAGGTTTTTGTGTGAAGAACACTATGGTATCTTCGGATTTTTAATAGCTGTTATACTTTTGGAGTAACAGTCCTCAATTTAATTTTGTTAAAATTTTGAAATTTTTGAAATTTTAGGATTTTTGTGGTTCAAACATATAAATGGCCATTCCTCCTGAAATACAGGTCGTAGAAAAGTGATTTTTATATTTTTAGAAAGGTTTTTGTGTGAGGAAAACTACTATAGTATCTTCGGATTTTTAATAGCTGTTTGATTTTTTTGGAGTAACAGTTCTCAATTTAATTTTGTTAAAATTTTATTATAATTTTTTTTTAATTTAAGTTGGTGAGATAAAAATTAATATGTTCCCATCCTCCTGAATACAGGTTGTAGAAAAGTGATTTTTATATTTTTAGAAAGGTTTTTGTGTGATGAATACTATGGTATCTTCGGATTTTTAATAGCTGTTATACTTTTGGCGTAACAGTCCTCAGTTTAATTTTGTCAAAATTTTGAAATTTGTGGTTCAAACATATAAATGGCCATTCCTCCTGAAATACAGGTCGTAGTGGTTCAAACATATAAATGGCCTAGAAAGGTTCCTTGTGAGAACACTATGGTATCTTCCGATTTTTAATAGCTGTTATACTTTTTGTAACAGTTCCCAATTTAATTTTGTTAAAATTTGAAATTTTTAAATTTTAGGATTTTTGTGGTTCAAAACATATAAATAGATATTCCTCCTGAAATACAGGTCGTAGAAAAGTGATTTATATATTTTTAGAAAGGTTTTTGTGTGTTTTTTTTGTGGTATTTTCGGATTTTTAATAGCTGTTCTACTTTTGGAGTAACAGTCCTCAATTTAACTTTGTCAAAATTTTGAAATTTTTGAAATTTTAGGATTTTTGTGGTTCAAACATGTAAATGGCCATTCCTCCTGAAAATACAGGTCGTAACAAAGTGATTTTTATATTTTTAGAACAAAGGTTTTTGTGGTGAGGAATACTACTGGCATCTCGGATTTTTAATTAGCTGTTTATTACTTTTGGCGTAACACGTCCTCAATTTATTTTGTCAAAATTTTGAAATTTTAAGGATTTTTGTTGGTTAAACATATAAATGGCCATTCCTCCTGAATACAGGTCGTAGAAAGTTATTTTTATATTTTTAGAAAAGGTTTTTTAGAAAAGGTTTCTTCCGGATTTTTAATAGCTTGTTATACTTTTCAAGTAAAAGTCCTCAATTTAATTTTGATAAAATTTTGAAAATTTTTGAAATTTAGGATTTTTGTGGTTCAAACATATAACTGGCCATTCCTCCTGAAATACCGGTCGTAGAAAAGTGATTTTTATAATTTTTAGAAAAGGTTTTTTGTGTGGGAATACTATGGGTTCTTCGATTTTTTAACTAAGATGTTATACTTTTTGGAGTAACAGTCCTCAATTTAATTTTGTGTAAATTTTGTCAATATTTTGAAATTTTAGGATTTATGTGGTTGAAAACATATAAATGGCCATTCCTCCCGGAATTACAGGTCGTAGAAAAGTGATTTTTTATATTTTTAGAAAGGTTTGTGTGTGAATACCATGGTATCTTCGGATTTTTATAGCTGTTATACTTTTGGCGTAACAGTCTTCAATTTAAATTTTGTCAAAATTTTGAATTTTAGAACTTTTTGTGGTTCAAACATATACAATGGCCCATTTCCTCCGGAAATACCAGGTCGTAGAAAAAGTATTTTTATATTTTTGAAATTTTTTGTTGTGAGGAATACCTATGGTACTTCGGATTTTAACCAGCCTGTTTATACTTTTGGCGTAACAGTCCCCAATTTAATATTGTCAAAATTTTAAATTTTTAGGTTTTTGTGTTTCAAACATAATAAAATGGCCATTCCTACCTGAATAACAGGTCGTAGAAAAGTGGATTTTTATATTTTTTAGAAAGTTTTTGTGTGAGGAGAATACTATGGCATCTTCGGATTTTTAATAGCTGTTATACTTTGGCGTAACAGTCCCCAATTTAATTTTGTCAAAATTTTGGAAATTTTAGGAATTTTTGGTGGTTTCAAAACAATTAATAAATGGCCATTCCCTCCTGAAAATCAGGTTCGAGAAAAAAGTGATTTTTATATTTTTAGAAAGTTTTTGTGTGAGGAACACTCTGGTATCTTCGGATTTTTAAATAGCCTGTTAATACTTTGGAGTAACAGTCCCCTCATTTAATTTGTTAACATTTGAAATTTTGAACCTTTAGGATTTTTGTTGGTTCAAACATAAATGGCCATATCCCTCCTGAAATACAGGTCGTAGACAAGTGATTTTTATATTTTTAGAAAGGCCTTTTTGTGTGAGGAATACTATGGTATCTTCGGATTTTTAATAGCTGTTTTACTTTTGGCGTAACAGTCCTCAGTTTAATTTTGTCAAAATTTTAGGATTTTTGTGGTTCAAACATATAAAAAGGGCCATTCCTCCTGAAATACAGGTTCTAGAAAAGTGATTTTTATATTTTTTAGAAAGGTTTTTGTGTGAGGAATACTATGGTATCTTCGGATTTTTAATAGCTGTTATACTTTTGGAGTAACAGTCCTCAATTTAATTTTGTCAAAATTTTTAAATTTTGAAATTTTAGGATTTTTGTGGTTCAAACATATAAATGGCCATTCCTCCTGAAATACAGGTCGTAGAAAAGTGATTTTTATATTTTTAGAAAGGTTTTTGTGTGAAGAACACTATGGTATCTTCGGATTTTTAATAGCTGTTATACTTTTGGAGTAACAGTCCTCAATTTAATTTTGTTAAATTTTGAAATTTTTGAAATTTTAGGATTTTTGTGGTTCAAACATATAAATGGCCATTCCTCCTGAAATACAGGTCGTAGAAAAGTGATTTTTATATTTTTAGAAAGGTTTTGTGTGAAGAACACTATGGTATCTTCGGATTTTTAATAGCTGTTATACTTTTGGAGTAACAGTCCTCAATTTAATTTTGTTAAAATTTTGAAATTTTTGAAATTTTAGGATTTTTGTGGTTCAAACATATAAATGGCCATTCCTCCTGAAATACAGGTCGTAGAAAAGTGATTTTTAATATTTTTAGAAAGGTTTTGTGTGAGGAATACTATGGTATCTTCGGATTTTTAATAGCTGTTATACTTTTGGCGTAACAGTCCTCAATTTAATTTTGTCAAAATTTTGAAATTTGTGGTTCAAACATATAAATGGCCATTCCTCCTGAAATACAGGTCGTAGAAAAGTGATTTTTATATTTTTAGAAAGGTTTTTGTGTGAGGAACACTATGGTATTTTCGGATTTTTAATAGCTGTTCTACTTTTGGAGTAACAGTCCTCAATTTAATTTTGTTAAAATTTTGAAATTTTTGAAATTTTAGGATTTTTGTGGTTCAAACATATAAATAGATATTCCTCCTGAAATACAGGTCGTAGAAAAGTGATTTTTATATTTTTAGAAAGGTTTTTGTGTGAGGAATACTATGGTATCTTCGGATTTTTAATAGCTGTTTTACTTTTGGAGTAACAGTCCTCAATTTAACTTTGTCAAAATTTTGAAATTTTTGAAATTTTTAGGATTTTTGTGGTTTAAACATATAAATGGCCATTCCTCCTGAAATACAGGTCGTAGAAAAGTGATTTTTATATTTTTAGAAAGGTTTTTGTGTGAGGAATACTATGGTATCTTCGGATTTTCAATAGCTGTTATACTTTTGGAGTAATAGTCCTCAATTTAATTTTGTTTACATTTTGAAATTTTAAAATTTTAGGATTTTTGTTGTTCAAACATATAAATGGCCATTCCTCCTGAAATACAGGTCGTAGAAAAGTGATTTTTATATTTTTAGAAAGGTTTTTGTGTGAGGAATACTATGGTATCTTCGGATTTTTAATAGCTGTTATACTTTTGGAGTAACAGTCCTCAATTTAATTTTGTGAAAATTTTGAAATTTTTGAAATTTTAGGATTTTTGTGGTTCAAACATATAAATGGCCATTCCTCCTGAAATACAGGTCGTAGAAAAGTGATTTTTATATTTTTAGAAAGGTTTTTGTGTGAGGAATTACTATGGTATCTTCGATTTTTAATAGCTGTTATACTTTTCAAGTAACAGTCCTCAATTTAATTTTGTTTAAATTTTTGAAATCTTTTGCAAATTAATTAGGAAATTTTTGTGGTTCACATATAAATGGCCATTCTCCTGAAAATAAGGTCTAGAAAAGTGATCTTTATATGTTTTAGCAAGGTTTTTGTGTGAGGAATACTATAGTATCTTCAGGATTTTTAATAGCTTTGTTATACTTTTCAAGTAACAGTCCTCAATTTAATTTTGATAAAATTTTGAAATTTTTTCAAACTTTTTAGTATTTTTTGTGGTTGCCAAATATAAATGGAATATTCCTCCTGAATACAGGTCGTAGAAAGAGTGATTTTTTTTTTTTTAGAAAGGTTTTTGTGCGGGGAATACTTTGGTTTTTTAGGATTTTTTAATGGATTTTTTATTTTTGGAGTAACCGTCCTCAATTTAATTTTGTGAAAATTTGAAATTTTTTGAATTTTACGATTATTATGTGGTTGAAAACATAAATAAATGGCCCATTCCTCCTGAAATAACAGGGTGTAGTAGAAAAGTGATTTTTATATTTTTAGAAAGGTTTTTGTGTGAGGAATACTATGGTATTTCGATTTTTAATAGCTGTTATAACTTTTGGCGTAACAGTCCTTTAATTAATTTGTCAAAATTTTGAAATTTTAGGAATTTTTGTGGTACAAACATTAAATGGCCATTCCTGCCGGAAATACAAGGTCGTAGAAAATGATTTTAATATTTTAGAAATTTTTTTTGTGTGAAGGAAATAACTAATGGTATCTTCGGATTTTTAAAAGCTGTTATACTTTGGCGTAACAGCCCTCAATTTAATTTTGTCAAAATTTTAAATTTTGGATTTTTTTGTGGTTAAAACATATAAATGGCCATTCTCCTGAAATACAGGTCGTAGAAAAGTGATTTTTAATATTTTTTAAAACGGTTTTTGTGTGAGGAATACTATGGTATCTTCGCATTTTTAATAGCTGTTATACTTTTGGCGTAACAGTCTCCAAATTTAATTTTGTCAAATTTTTGAAAATTTTAGGATTTATGTGGTTTAAACAAATAAATGGCCATTCCTCCTGCAAAAAAGGTGGGGAAAAGGGTTTTTTTTTTTTTTTAAAGGTTTTTTTTTGGGGAATACTATGGTATCTTCGGATTTTTAATAGCGGTTATACTTTTGGTACAGTCCTCAATTTAATTTTGTCAAATTTTGAAATTTTAGGATTTTGTTGTTCAAACATATAAATGGCCATCCTCCTGAAATACAGGTCGGAAGAAAAAGTGATTTTTATATTTTTAGAAAGGTTTTTGTGTGAGGAACACTATGGTATCTTCGGATTTTTAATAGCTGTTATACTTTTGGAGTAACAGTCCTCAATTTAGTTTTGTCAAAATTTTGAAAATTTTTATATTTTTGTGGTTCAAAAACATAAATGAAAACGACTCCTGAATACGGTCGTCGAAAAGTGATTTTATATTTTAGCAAGGTTTTTGTGTGAGGAATACTATGGTATCTTCGGATTTTAATAGCTGTTATACTTTGGAGTAACAGTCCTCAATTTTAATTTTTGTTACAATTTTTAAATTTTTGAATTTTTTAGGAAATTTTTATGCTTGAAACATCTAAATGGCCATTCCTCCTGAAATACAGGTCGTAGAAAAGTGATTTTTATATTTTTAGCAAGGTTTTTGTGTGAGGAATACTATGGATCTTCGGATTTTTATAGCTGTTATACTTTTCAAGTTCACAGTCCTCAATTTAATTTTGTGTAAATTTTTAAATTTTTGAAATTTTAGGATTTATGTGGTTGAAACATATAATGGCCATTCCTCCTGAAATACAGGTCGTAGAAAAGTGTTTTTTTTTATTTTTTATAAAGTTTTTTTGTGAGGAATACTATTGTATTTTCGTATTTTTAATAGCTTTATACTTTTGGCGTAACAGGCTTGTCAATTCATTTTTGTCAAAATTTTGAAATTTTAGGATTTTTGTGGTTTCAAACATATAAATGGCCATTCCTCCGGAAATACCAGGCCGTAGAAAAGTGATTTTTATATTTTTAGAAAATTTTTTTGTGTGAGGAATACTAAATAGAATGTCTTCGGATTTTAAAAGCTGTTATACTTTTGGCGTAAACAGTCCTCAATTTAATTTTGTCAAATTTTAAAATTTTAGGATTTTTGTGGTTAAACATATAAATGGCCATTCCTCCTGAACATACAGGTCGTAGAAAAGTGATTTTTATATTTTAGAAAGGTTTTTGTGTGAGGACATACTATGGCATCTTCGGATTTTTAATAGCTGTTATACTTTTGGCGTAAGCAGTCCTCAATTAATTTTGTCAAATTTTTGAAATTTTTAGGAATTTTTGTGGTTCAAACATATAATGGAATTCCTCCTGAAATACAGGTTGTAGAAAGTGATTTTTTATATTTTTAGAAAGGTTTTTGTTGAAAATCCTATGGTATCTTCGGATTTTTAATAGCTGTTATACTTTTGGAGTAAAAAGTTCTCAATTTATTTTGTTAAACTTTTGAAAATTTTTGAAATTTTAGGATTTTTGTGGTTCAAAACATAAATGGCCATTCCCCCTGAAAAAAAGCAGGTCGTAGGAAGTGATTTGTCATATTTTTAGAAAGGTTTTTGTGTGGGAAATACTAGGGTGTATTCGGATTTTTAATAGCTGTTTTACTTTTGAGCGTAACAGTCCTCAGTTTACATTTTGGTCAAAATTTTGAAAATTGGGTTCAAAAAACATATAAATGGCCCCTTCCTCCGAAATACAGGTCGTTAGAAAAGTGAATTTTTTAATATTTTAGAAAGGTTTTTGTGGTGAGGAATACGAAGGTTCTTTCGGATTTTTAATAGCTGTTATACTTTTGGAGTAACAGTCCTCAATTTAATTTTGTCAAAATTTTGAAATTTTGAAATTTTAGGATTTTTGTGATTCAAACATATAAATGGCCATTCCTCCTGAAATACAGGTCGTAGAAAAGTGATTTTTTTTATATATTTTTAAAAAGGTTTTTGTGTGAAAAACACACAATGGTATCTTCGGATTTTTAATAGCTGTTATACTTTGGGA
>JABUQX010084133.1:37500-42153 GCA_015478945.1 Trachelipus rathkii | reverse complement strand
GAGTTGTTTGGTGTGAGATTGGAGTAGTTGAGAGATGTTAAATTGAAGGTACGTTGAGATGGGTTGGTTTCATGTTGGAAAGGATGGATGGACAGAACGGTCGGTTAAACGGGATTGTATAGTGGCTAAGTGTGTTGGAATCGAACCGGATGGGAGACAGAGGAAAAGTGGGAATGAAGTCAGGAAAGGATATGCCTGGAGAGAGAAAGGTGAGTTTGGCAGAGGCGAGAAGAAAGGTGCATAAAGGAGTGAATGGCGAGGGTTTGTTAAAGGGGATGGTAGCGGGCTTGTCCCGGGGGAAGAACCCCACATTTTGCGAGAGGGTCATAGTTTGGAGGGTCAATCGCAGGTCTCGTTGAAGCTCTAGGGTTGATTTTTCTGACTGCGGACGAGTTCTCACTAATTAGTATAAAGGGCGGTAAGGCTGGGCTTTTTTTTTTCTACTTGCTTCATATTTTTCTACTATTTTTATGTTTCCGGTACTATGTTACGCACCTTGACTCCAGTCTTGGTGTAGATGATGATGATGATGGATGAGGATGATGATTGATTGATGATGATTGATGATGATGATGATGATTGATGATGATGATGATGATGAGATTGATGATGATGATGATGATGATGATGATGATTGATGATGAATATATATATTACTATATATATATATAATATATAATATATATATATATATTATATATTATATATATAATTATTATATATATACTATTATATATGGCAAGTTTTCATAAAGTACTTGTACTTGTAATTGTACTTGTACTTGTACTTGAACAAATTCTAGAGTACTTGTACTTGTACTTTTAACAATTCTTAGAAGTCTTGTACTTGAAAAAATGTACTTGAACCCAACCCTGCATATATATATATATATATATTAGTATATATAATATAATATATATATATATAATATAATATATAATATTATATATATATATTAATATATTATCTATCTTATATATATATATATATAATATATATATATATCACGATAAAAATTTGTAAGAAAAATAAAAAAAAAATTTTTGTACGCAAAATTTTAAGAGGCGTTTTTGAGAATTTCTATTTAGCCGTCCCCGTTCATATGTCCATCAAAAATGGAATCAAAGTTTAAATTCAATTTTAAATGCACTTTTCAAATAAAATATAAAATAAAATACCAAATTAGCAGTTTTTGGCATTTTTAGTGCTAGATTCTATTATATTTTTTTTATTTTGGAAGGTTAGGTTAGTAGGTGAGTTTACGTTATGGTTCAAGTTCGTAGGAAAATATAAAAAAAAATGCCAAAAAAAGTAAAAAAAATGCTAAATTTAACACTTTCCAAACCAAAATTTTTTTTTTATTGAAAATCACTTATAATACAATTGAAGAATTTAAACCGTATAAAAATCGTGTCTAATTTTTAACAAAGAATCGCGAAAAGTTATTTAATTAATTAGAATCAAATTTCTTTCCTGAAGAAGTGCTAAGTTCTTAAATATTAAGAAAGTACGAACTAATTTTTAACCTTCGTTAAATTTATTTTTAATTTGATTTTAAGTTTAAAGAATCCGAAGTATAAAACGCAATGATACAATGTTGCCGGCTGGTTTATGTCTTACAGTTGGAGTCGCCGTTTGATTGCCGGGCGGAGCACAGAGACAAGATACTCTCTACTGAACTCCTCTCCACATCTTCACCCCCTTCATATTCTTCCGCATCGAATTTCACGAGTTATTAAGAAAGTAGGCACATATACTAGAGCAGCGCCTAGTATAGCTCCTAATTCGCAATCGAGGGATCCAATGATCGATTCCAGGCCTACTCTCTGACGTCTAACCATCGGTTGGTGGGGATGGAGCGAACTTTTCGCCGTGCGTAACGTGCGATTTAAAATATACCGTTGTTAGCTAAACCTTTTAACTAAACCGGGCTCTAGTGTGTGTTGTGTGTGTGTTGTGTGTGTAGGTGTGTGTGTGTAGGTGTGTGTGTGTGTGTGTGTGTGTGTGTAGGTGTGTGTGTAGGTGTGTGTAGGTGTGTGTGTTGCAGAGAGCCACGGAAGATATATCTCATGGATTCAAGACCCTAAAGTGTACCAAATATATATTTAAAGCTTATGAAGGGGTTTCAAATATTCATTGAGAAAATGGAATATATTCGAATTCTCTCTCTCTCTCTCTCTCTCTCTCTCTCTCTCTCTCTCTCTCTCTCTCTCTCTCTCTCTCTTCTCTCTCTCTCTCTCTCTCTCTCATTTTTATTTTAGTTATTATTCTCCAAAATTAACTTAATCACGAAAAATACAAATTAAGCTCATTTTAATGCAAAAAAACAAAAAAACAAAAAAAAAACACTTCTTTGAGTAACTAAATTTTATACAAGAAAAAAAAAAAAACAGATGAAAATCTAAGATTTTGTTCAACGTTTCATTCCCTTTCGTGATTTCTATCACTCAACTCTTCCTTTTTTAGCTGCAAATAATCATAACATGTTCTCCAAGCATTCGCACCCCCCCCTTTTGAAGAGGGTGATCCCTCCCCCCCCCCCCAGTGGTTAGAGGATGACACACAGGTTACGAAAGCGACATCGTCTCAACATATCGACATAATAATAATAATAATAATAATAATAATAATAATAATAATAATAATAATAATAATAATAATAATAATAATAATAATAATAATAATAATAATAATAATAATAATAATTCTCTATATTACAAGAGAAGAAACATTCAACGGAGAAGAGCAAGGAAAACGTTTGATAAACACAATGGGTCAGAATCCCCTGTAGACATAGGATTCTATGCCATGCATTAATATACCCAAAATTAGTATACCAAATTAATATAGTTAATTTTTTTTATTGTCTTTCGTCATACGTCTGTAATAGATCACCTTAGTTAACTTCCTGGCAACATTCTTAACAAACGTCTCGAAATTAAATTGTTTAAATTCGGTTTATGACCCATTAAGTTTTGGTTATGATAAGTTTTAAGCATACAACAAAAAATTGTGTCTACTTAACAAAACTTATCATAACCTTACTTATTTTTCGAACAAAATAAAAAATATAACACCGAAAGCGTTACTTATAAATATATCGTAATTGTTGCAATTTTTATGTGGTAGCGTTGTTACATAACCATATCAAAATATCGATTACATTTAAAAATATATCGATTTATTCAGACTACGCTAAACTAGACTATTGCCATATATATATATATATATATATATATTATATATATATATATAATAGTATATATATATATATATATATAATATATATATAATATATATAGGAACTTGTCCTTTAAAAGGGAAGTTTAACCGATATATATCGAACGAACGATGTAATCGATTTTTTTTTCGATTAATTTGAAATTTTCACAGCGTCAGTACCAAAAATTATATTTTTTTTAACTAAAGAATACCCAAGATTAAATCGCCAAGATGGAAAGAGTAAGGTCTCTCGGCCTCAGCGGGGGACGACGGAGTCCAAGTCCCCCCTTTGTCCCACCGTCGGCTCGAGCCCCTTAAAAAATAAATAAAATTAAAATTAAAAAATTAAAAAATGCAGCTTTTTGGGAAACTTCTTGCGCTCTTTCTATGGAGGTTTAGTAACACGTTGACACTTGCAGTAGGTGTTTCGGCGACTTCAGGCGATATTAATGTCTTTTTATGAACTTCCTTTTAAAGGAAAGTAGCCTAATATAATATATATATATATATATATATATATATATATATATATATATATATATATATATAATATAATATATATATTAATATATATATATATATATATATATATGCCAACTTCAGGATTAACGGCACAGATATATCTCGAAAAGTAACGACACTTACAGAAAAAAAACCAATTACATATTTGGAATCAGCGTATAAAGCTTATTACCAGAATGGCAAAAAATGTGAGGGGCTCGACCCTAAATGGAAATATATGTTTCTTTGAACTTCAATTTTTAGGGGCTCGAGCCGATGGGGGACAGAGGGGGGGACGAAGTCCCCCGTCGTCCACATAGAGGCCGAGAGACCCCGACAACTGATATCTATGCGGTCTACTCTAGGGTGTTCGTTAGTTTTAAATCATAAAAACGACTATATATATATATATATATATATATATATATATATATTATATATATATATATATATATATATTATATATATATATATATATATATATATAGGGTAAAACTAAATGGCTCGAGCCCCCCTTTTTTTATTACATACGGGTAATAAGCTTATACGCCGATTTCAAATATATATGTAATTGGTTTTTCTGTAAGTGTGTAAGTGTCATACTATATATATATGCCCTATTTTGAAGTTTACCCATTCTATAAATTATATATAGATATATATATTATATATATATATATATATATATATATATATATATATATATATATATATATATATATTATAGTATAGTTTTTTATATATATATTTAACAATGAATTTATTTGTTAAAGATTATATGAAGCTTACAATATAAAAAGCGGGTCCCCTTCCCCCTTTAATATATTTTTAATTAAAGAATCACGCGGTACAATTGTTCTACTTAACTAAACGATTTTGAATTTGATATTTATCAGTAGTTGGACAATGAAGCTAATAGTAAATGTCAAT
>JABUQX010084133.1:5000-15000 GCA_015478945.1 Trachelipus rathkii | reverse complement strand
AATATATATAATATACATTAAGTATTTTGACTTGCTCCTATTATTATCACTTAAGATCACAAAAAAAAACATGCTTGTATCACTAAGATAAATCATATGACAGTTAAGGCCTATCTACCCGCACCTATAAACAATACGTACATATATTAACAATTTGACAAATTTCAGTGCGGGTGGCCAGCTATAAATGTTACATTCGATTGACATAAAAATTTTTATTTATGATATTTTAAGATCAAATGAACTAATTTTTGGTCGTATGCGTTTAATAATAACATTTTTAACTTTCAAAACAAAAAACATCCCTAATATATATAATTATATATTATATATATATTATATATATATATATATTAATATATAATATATATATATATATATATTAATATATATATATATATATATTATATAATATATTATATATTATATATATATATATATATATATATTTAAATATCTATATAATATATTATATATATATATATATATATATATTAATCCTGAGTTCCTTATTCCACTTTTTATGGTGGCATGAATAAATGTTTTATTTCTTTATATATAATATATAATATATATGATCTATATATATATTTAATTATTTATTTAATATAATATATTATAATATATATATAAATATTTATTAATATATTATTTAATATATTATATATATATTATATTAATATTATATATATATAATTAATATATATATAATATATAATATAGATAGTATCCACGGGATATTGACTACGATGGTCAAAATGTGACCACAACGGGGATTTTTACCCTTACCTTGCACCTTTTTTTTTATCAGCCCAATTTTTTTATCACCTGCCCTTGACTTTTTGGGGCCTTTATATCATTTTTTGGAGCATTGACCCTTTATTTTCGACGAATCTCCCTTTGGTCTTCATGGGCTCATATTTTGGCCCACGTAGTAATTTTTTGGCACACCTAATTTTTTGGCATAAACCCTAATTTTTTGGCAAACCTAATTTTTGCAACTTCGTAAAGAAGGTTTGGGCTGCCAAACGGGTTGCGGTCAGCCACCGTTTGTATCGTTACCTATATTTTTTCAGAGCAACCTTCCATTGCTCACTTTCCAGCCTTAGGTAAGTTTTTGCCCCCAGGTAATTTTTTTGTCACCTTCTTTATCTTACGTTGCCATTTTTTATTTAAAGATGTCTTTCCTTTTATTGTCCTTTGGAACCTTTTCTCAACAAAGCTTTGCACGAAACCGTGGGTATTTTTGACACGGAATTTTAGTTTGCTTTCTTTTAAGGAGGCTTAGCTCCTATTTTTGATGTCTTAATCTTAGTTTAACCTGCATATTTCGTGCACTTGACCTTAGACCAGTTACAAATGGGTCATTTTCGGCCCATCGCTAATTTTTTTGGGCCCACTCGTGGTGCCCACCGTCACATATTTCGTTCCTAACTTTAACGTATGTATGGTCTATCCTAACTAGAAACATACACACACACGCACAGATACACCACACACACTAGAACACACACACACACACACACACACAACACAGATTTTACTTTACACTACAACACACAGTTTTAACTTACATTAAAACTTAGCAAAAATTGTTACACACACTACATATACACAAACACACACATCACACACAAATACTCACAACACACCACCACTTGCACTTTATCAACTATTCACTATGACAACTTACACTTACCCATCGATACTCTGCATCTTTAATATTTTAACACCCTTTATATCACACGTAATCAAACGACCAACCTTTGGTCTTCATGGTGGAATCAATTTTGGGCCCACACTACTATTTTAGGGGCCATCCTACTTTTTCGTAAGCTAATTTTTTCGCCACCCTTTTGTATTCTACGGTACATAATAATTTTGATTGGGGCTTATCAGCATTATTGTATATATCTATAATATACTACTCGACTAACTTGATGCCCTATTAACTTTTAATGGTCCCATACGCGTAAAAGGAGGCAGCTGAGCTGATTGTTACTATATTATGTACGTTCTATGAGTATATTCCTTAATGAGTGGCTGGGTGAGTGCAGGTGTGGCCAAGCTGAGTGCCAATGTAGTAGTCCAATGTGAGTAGCCACGTGAGGGCTAATGAGCTGCGTAGTAGGAGTGCACATATAGTGAAGTGAGTGCCACAGTAGTGCGAACTGAGTGCACTTTTTTTGCAAGCTTTTTTCAACTGCTCTTTTAAGTCCCCTATTAATAAGCTGCTAAATATGGGTATCTCCATAGGTTATAAGGTATGAGGTATCGAATGGTGTATATTACAAAGTTGCTAGAATGCTTTCTACTATGAGTTAGTATTTTTTAACACTTATACCTAAGACGACTGAATATATATTGCTACAACGAACGAGAAGGACTGATCAGCATTTGCAGACAGGGCCTGGGCAGAACTGTTGTTTCAGAGTCCGGTTTCCGCAGCGATGCGGCTTTCACGCGCACCTCACAGCGGACACCTTGCGGCCGCGGTTCCGTGCTGAGTATTTCACTTTTCGTAAATACGAGATATAGAAGCCTCCAGCAGTTGAAAAATAAGGGTTCAGAGCATACGAGCTGTAGAAGTATGGCTTACTTTTTTTATTTTAGAAGCAAATTTAGGTTTGCATGCGGTGAATAGAAATGGATCCGTTAATACTACCAGTTGGTAGAATATCAGAGTCGTTTCCTTGAGAGAGATGTCACCATTTACTCGACCGCGCTAAAGATTCAGTAAGTAGTTATTTTGAGTTTACTGCTCGTTTATCTAATAGTGTTGGCAGCTTTCAGTCTTTGAAACTGTAGAAAACGCACATGATGGTTGGAGATGAGATTGTTTAGCAATGGTGCTGAAGTAATTTAAAGCAAATGTGTTCTATTATAGCTTCTATTAAGGTAATTAGCGCTGATTGTTTGCCCTAGTGGAAGCGTTCCGTTCAAGATAGACTTCCAAGCCTGGGTGACGAACCATTATAAACTAGGGAAATATTTGATTCGTTGTATACTGTAGCGTGGATATGGTCATGCAACCGTAGGAAGAATCGTGTGCCATCAGGTTTTGTGCAACTTTGTTTTGTTACCCATATATAAAAACACATTATAGGGATCTAAGTAGCTGATCAAAGTGCCTGGAATATTTGAGCTCCTAGATGAACATTGCTGTATTTGGTAATGTGCAACTTGCAGGAGGATTGAGATACTGATAAATGTTTTGGACTCGCTACGCTATCTGTAGTAGGGTTCATGAGAAGAGATCCAATTAACACTTTACAACAATCTAGGAACTGAAGGATGAAGGAAATGCATCTTGGATGTGCGAGTTCTAATCGTATAATGAAACATTTCTATGTATATAAAAGCTCTTCCTATATATACACACATCGTCTAAAATTTCAGTAGTATTAATATAGCAAATCGCATCAATGACTATTTTTTGTTTAAGTTTTTGTCGGCTTGGAGATGTCGTTATTGGTCTTTATGAAGATATTACGTTGATTTCCCACGACGTTGTTCCTCCATTTTTAGCTCTTAATTTAATTGAAACATCGGCTATAGCTTTTTTATGCTGTACGAAGGATTATTTCCTGCAGCAATGATTTGAATATAAGTATAATGCAAAGCGCTGTTTTATAAGCTTTTTTAACCAGTATATCAATTCGCCTTCCTGAGTAGGGAGGGCTTGCATTCTTCTCATAGGTCTTGGCAAAATCCACAGTAGGCCATACGAACCTCTAGCATATGTTTGTTCCGACTGAATACTCGCCTTTTCATGTAATGTATAAGGAAGTCAATCTTTGCTTATACTAATCTTTGAACTGGGTAGAGAAGGTAATAATTAGTAGAATGAAAAAATATTCTATTCTGGAATAGCCGCTTTATATAATATTCATTTATCCTGTAATTACGCATGCTGCTTCTTTCTATGATGAGCTTGCATAACTGCGGCGTATGTAAGGGAAGGATTTCTTCTACTTGGTTTATATCCGCGTGAAGAGTCAAAATTTGAGTCTATCAAGTAGATATGACCTATACGGAGAATGTTATAACTTTACTCTTTTTGGGAAAAATACTACTCTTACTAAAGGAGCTTTAGTATTACCGTACATATTGATGATTCATTATTTTCGTATATAACTAGGACCATACCTGGTGGTTGAGCATCTGATGGGTAAACATAGTATATGCAGTCACTAGGTCTGCGGTCGTCTTTTTGTTCATTGCAAAGTCAAGGGTTTATTCTCCACAGCTACGTATACTTTCTTCATACATGAGGTAGGGATAATTCATGAAGTATATTCAGCTTCAGCATCACGTTTACGATAGTTTACACTGCTGCCATGGTGAATTCGTCTGAGAAAAACATAATCACGTCTCGCAGGTTTAACCTTATTTTGATCTTAAAGATATTATTACTTATCTTTCATAGGTACGCATTTCAGTTTTGGTATACCAGATCCTTACAACATATACTGCATATCAAAGAGGAAGTTTAAATGGACGAAAATAGCAGGCACGCTTAAAATAGACCTTCGCAGTAAATTCTTCAAAGAAGTATTTTTTTGTCAATCCTGGACCTAGGTAGATCACGAGGTATCTTTCACTTGTAATATTGTTTCAACACATTCTACACTCTGTACACACTCAACATCCCAGAATAGATTGTGAGGTAATTTTCTATGTCCGTTTTTAATATCATTTCACATAATCCTAGCTTCGTATAGCTCTCTTTCAAGTTGTATAGGGTTCATTAACACAGTTGTAAAATCAGAGTTTATTATCAGGATGTGAAATCCAAGGAAGTTGAAGACGGGAGAGTTATATAAAAGTGGATCTACCACTCCCATTGATTGTATGACAACTGAATTCAATATTCTTAACTTTCACTTTGCTTTATATAAGTATAACTAGCAGGGTATCCCTCCATTTCACCAGTATCTGTTTATTTTTGCCTTTTTTGAATGCTAATTTTTTTCAATTTTATATTCTGAGTTACAGGATTGAACCTTACTTTTTTGTATTTCTTGTTTATAAAATCGGCCTTTTATTTTTTCCCATTTAAATCTTTCAGATAATATACATTTAAACTATCTCACGATGATGGTCGGGAGTATTGTGTCATTTAACCA
Organism: Trachelipus rathkii; assembly: GCA_015478945.1. NCBI lineage: Eukaryota > Metazoa > Arthropoda > Malacostraca > Isopoda > Trachelipodidae > Trachelipus > Trachelipus rathkii. The sequence continues at coordinate 9,871 of JABUQX010084133.1, read as the reverse complement.
TTCAGTAGTCCACGGATTCGATTCATATCCTTTTTTAAACTTTCTTCTGTTCGAGATACTGCTTACATAGTCATTCACCTTTTTTCCTGAATTATCTTTTATTTTGTTTCCTTTTTCATGTAGATGGGTTCTACGGCTCTAGTTTTTGACATTTCTAAGGAGTTGACTTTATAGTTTATGGTAAGACCTGTTTAAGATAAGCCAGATCTCCAGTATATCAATTATTCTAAAAGTATTCATTTAGGTAAAAAATACCTATGCATGCGCTCTTTAATAGTACGCTGTACTCTTTCAACTATTGCCGCTTTGTTTACGGAAATGTATTGTTAATAGCTTATGACGTTTACATTCTATACCTAAATTATTTCTCAGATACTGAGACTAAACTGTAAGAAGAAAAAAACAAACTCATTAACTCTATTAAAACAAAACAAAAATCAAACCTAGCTGATCTTTTTATCTTTTATTGGCTTCAACCACAAGTATCTAGAGTATACGTCAATTGTAAAAAGTATGTATTGAAAGCCTTCATTATAAGCGCTGTATTTAATCATTTCCGATAAATCTAACTGCCATATGCTATCGAGCTGCGGAGATATGGTTTCCCGTGTAGGAAATTTTTTTCTTACAGATTTATGTAGAGTAAATGCTCTTCACCTCTATATGCTTTTTACTCTTTTTTCTCATTTTAGGAATACCTTAAAGCAAACTACGTGAACCACCCAAAACTCAATTTGGCTCCACATGCAGATGAAAGTAATACGTTATCAACTACCTCCTTCGGCTCCATGTTGTCTACTGACACAACCGTGTCAGGTCGTTTTATAATATTGAAAAGATGTTATATATATATATAACTATATTATATATTATATATAATATAGTATATATATATATATATAATATTAATTAGCTATATATATTATAGTATATATAATGAGGTATATTATTTAGTACTAGTATATATAAATTTAGTCAATATACTCATTAAAAACTGTGATATTAGGTCCAAGGGATACAAGAAAAAGAAAAAAATTTAAAAAATTTATTTATACCATCAAACATTTCCTTTAAAAGATAATACATAATTACAATTTAATCCAACTAGGCCTATTATAAGGTGTTTTTCTTATTCGTCCTCTGGTAACACGTTTAAATTTATCTGATGCGAAAGAAGTGCCTGATGGACTTGAATTCAGGTTCTACGGTGACATGGGATATTATCTAAGTCTGCTAATCTCGTTGTATTTAAGATTAAACAGTTCTGGGGAATTTAACTAGTCTGAAGTTCTTGTTTGATATCTTTCCATCCTTTTACAGGGCCTTCTCTTCCCCAGTTTACGTGAGAGATCAGTCTAATCAAATCGAAATATTTGATCCTTTATAAGCTTCCATTATCAATTCGATCTTGTCCTGCGCTTATTCAAAGTTAATTGGTCTTTTCAAATATTATATATATAAAGCTATTCCTGTTTTACGCACTCTATTAGGTAAGCTCTCCTCCATTTTTCTTTGTAATTTATCTTCATTTTTTCACTTCAATTTTTATACTTGCATTAGGATATTCGTCTCTACAATCATGGGTTTAGACACGGGTACGCGTAGAGGTGAGATACGGTGCAAGTCTTTTAAAAGAATCTATCAATTTTTTTGTATGAATCCTGGTATAGAGATGGTTTCTCATGTGATTGTTAATAGTCTGAATTTAAATATCCCTGTACAATTCTTTCTCCTATTTGGTTATTGTTCAACTTTAAGGATCCCTATAAAGCTAGAGCGTCAGGGCTGCTGGAAAGACATAATGACGTGTTCACAATATAAGAATTCTGTTGGTGCACTGTTGCTGTGATGTGAAGAGTGTAATGTCATGCATTGGCTGGTAATTCTGCGTGTATGGGGGTTGTGATGTATGAAACATGTGATTGTGGTCTTTTGCGCCAGTGTGTGGCAAAATGGCCATATTGAGTTGTGAATGATGAATCTGAGGAACTGAATTCTGTTACAGATGCTGTATCATTATACTTCATTTTCTCATACTCATTATTGGAATTAACACGCAACCTTCTTCATTATGGGGACAACCACTTAGTTATCAGGGGAGCCTATAACGGGAGAAGAGTAATGCAGGAATACTCCTCCTACTCTCTGTAGTAATTACTTTTATTTTTCAATTTTTAATGTTGAGGGAGAGTTTTTTATGATGTTTCTATAACGGCGTAGGCTTTACCTTCTGAGGCCTGTTAAAGGAACATTTCCTTTTATAAGATTTAAACAGACTTCACAGACACACACTGGATGAATTTCTAATCCTCACTAATTAGTTACGTTTTTCAGATGGTTTTCAACTTTTTTAAATTTTTTTATAAGAGGTAAATACTTTGCAACTAACACTCATTATTCAGGTAATGTATAACGTTTCTATCTATAGGGCAGAATGTTGGTATCGGGCAGCATTCTAAAACAGGGTTTTGAAAAGATGTACAAATATTTGCACATCATTCGAAACACTTGGCATTCTGCCAAAAAGGGAAGAATTAGAAAGATGTCCCCGAAGGGGTAGAAATTCCACCTTGCCTCGAAGAGTCTTGCAAGCTTTAGACACCCCGAACCCGCTGTGTACGGAGCTCTTTACTGGCATAAGGAAGTAGAAGACTGTATGCAACAGGTCGAAATCACATTGGCGAAAATAGATGAAAGAAAGGATTAGTACAAGTAATTTGTTTGGCAACAGCAAGGGTTAGTCAATATTCATATTTCTGCTGTGTTCTGACAGCGTAAGTATGTTGTAAACTAACATTAGCTGAGTCCTTTAAACACGATCTTGGTTGTATTAACATAGGTAGGGGTGAATCGAGTTTCTTTCATGCGTCTCAAGCACACACATATGCCTATCTTTAAAATCGCTCTGTGCGCCAATATTTGCAGTCATATACAGTTCTCAAGATTGAGGACAAAAAAGGATGCCAACATCCATGAGGACACTGGTACAGTATTTAAGATCGCCTCTCCATCATCTACGGATAGGAGTGTACAGATGGTAATATTCTCTCCGCCTTCAGTAATCGTGGAAAAACAAGAAAAAGAAAGATTGTACTTACAATACCACTTCTCCTTCCCACCTGAAGCCCTGCATAGCACTTACTGAGAAGGGGGTAGAATACCTCTGCTACACACAATTCAGTGATATTATTTTAACGAGAAAAAATGAGGGTTCAATTTTATTGCTTGTGGATAATTTACATATACAAATACATGATAAAGGGAGCAAGTTCATCTAAACAAAATTAAACTTTAGACGTTTATCCATATTCCGTACCAAATTTAAAGTTTTTACAAATATGATTAAAAGGAGGAAAACATTGAAGCAATATTGTCACAGCATCGAAAAATATTTCAAGACATGGATTTGCACTCAGTGATCTAAACTCACACACAAAAAAAAAACTAGATAAAAAAAATTCCGAACTCCAGAGAATGAAAATTCCAACACTGTCCCCTATATATATATATATATATATATATATATATATATATATATATATATATTATATATATATATATATAATTAATATATATAATTAAAGTTATATAATTATATATAATATATATATATTATATATATATATATATTATATATATATATATATATAATATTATATTATTATATATTATATATATATCTGATATTATATATATATATATATTTATATATATACATCTCTATATATATACATATATTATATATATTTATATATATAGGGATATATATATATATATATATATATATATTATATATATATATATATATATATATATATAATATATATATATATATATATATATATTATATATATATATATATAAAGTTATTATATTATATATATTGTGTATATATATATATTATATTAATATAGAGGTATATATATATTATATATATATAGTATATATATATATATATATATATATATATATATACTGAGATATTGAAGTATGTGTTGGATGTTAAATCAGTAAGGGGAATGGGATTATCGAATCATTATGTTGTTCTATTGAATTAAAGTTAGGGAAGGTGATAAGGAAGGAAGGTGATAAGGAAGGAAGTGGGTAAATTAAGAGTGAGAAGTTAAAGTGAACAAGGTAATAAGATAAGTATTTAAGAGCGCTTACAAGTAAATCAGTTGAATTGTGAACAATTGATACTGAACAAATCTGGGGCAAATGAAGGAAGCATTGTTAGCAGTGCAAAAGAAGTATGTGCGATGTGGCTAAAGAGGAAATAAGAATGTTAATAGTGAGTGGTGGAAAAAAATGGAAACAAAAAAAAACAAAAATAAAATGGGGAAAAAAAAATGGGGGCAAAGTTGGTAAAGAGTAAAAAAGAGGCGTGGCTGAATGTACTAATATATATATGAAGTTTAAAAAGAAAGATTTTTGGAATAAAAGGATGAGTAAGAGCTCGTAAGCGAGGTAATGAACAGTTTGGAAGTCTCACCAATGAGGACTTACAAGGAAATAGGAGCTCTTTCTGGAAGGAAGCGCGAAAAGTTAGAATGAGAATAAGGGGAACACCTGATTAGAATTATGAATAGGATGGTGCTTTTGTAATGATGAAATGAATAATACAGTGGGAGTGTGGAAAGAAAATAACTTCGAAATCTGTATAAAATTAACATATGAAGAGGTGATAGTGAATGTGTGTGGCCCTTGAATGGTTCAAGCAAGGAATAGTTTTTTTTGGGGGATGCAGGTCCTTTTTATCAAGAGGAGGTAATGGGTAGAGTGAATAAAGTTGAAAAGAATGGTACATCTGCAGGTATAGATGAAATTACTGGTGAAATGATCAAGAACGGAGGCTAAATGATGATTGATTG
>JABUQX010084132.1:20000-29144 GCA_015478945.1 Trachelipus rathkii | reverse complement strand
GGAACTTTGTTATTGCTTAGCAGGTTATTTCGACGTAAAGGCGGGTTAGGTTTTGTCATTGTACGATTAGATTCAAAATACAGTTTGAGCTATGTTGCTTATATTGATGTGAAAAGTTTTGTTACGTTAGTATAATATTCATTGAATCAGGATGCCAATTACACATGGTTATGATAAAATTTTCGTGATAATATTACTATGTTAATGTAAAATATCCATGATATGTTAGAAAAAGTGTGAGTAGGGTATGTTAGGTTTGTCATGTTACATTATATTCGAGTTCAGGTGATGCGTATGTTTGCGTTTATTGATAGTGAAAACTTTGTTATGTTAGCATATATTCATCGGTTCAGGTTATTTAATATTTTTATAATTATTGTGATAAAAATTTTTGTTAAATGTTTACTATGCTAATGTATAAATATCCAGGCTTGGGGTAGGGAGGGGAAGGGGTGCGGGGTGTGATTTTTTACTGATTTACAGGTTTAGGGTATGTAAAACACAATTTCTTAAGTTATAAATAGAAAAGCGTAAATTTTAGTAAAACAATATACTGTATTTAAAAAAAAATTAAAACAAAAAATAAATAAAAGTTTAGTTCTGTTGTACAAAATATGACATGAATCAACAAATCATAGATGGGGAGGGTCGTGAGGATGAGGAGGCTACGGAGGTTAAAGAGGCTCCAGAGGCTCAGGGCTCTAGAGGCTGTTTGATTTAATATAAAAAACGTAAAATTTTTTTAAGTTATAAACTTAAAAAGAATAAAATATGTTATAATTTTTTTTTTTTTTTTTAGTTTTTTTAAATTTTTTTTAAAAAATTTTAAATTTGTTAAAAAAATTTTTTATTTTTTATTTTTTTAATTTTTTTTATTTTTTTCTTTCTGTATTCGTGGATACTCATAAGAAAGATGTATACCAAGGTTTCGTCGTTTCTCATGCCAGTATTTCAGGTTGGGGGGGTCCCGGAGACCCCCCTTTAGATTGTGTACGGTTATTTAACCCATATTATGATGTGATTACCTTATATGATGGGTATAAGACCGAGTTTCATTCAATGTTAGTAGCTTACTTTTCGTTAAGTATGGAACTTGTTAATTGTTAATCTGTTTATTCCTGTTTAAATGTGTTAGGTTTAGTGAGATGTACATTTAGATTCGTAGTTCGATGATGCTATTGTTTTGATTTAGTGATGATGAAACCTTTGTTTACTTTGGCTTTTATTCTTTAATCGATGTATGGTAATTACACACTGTTGCTATAAATTTTTGTTAAAATATCATTGATTATGTTAGAAAAAGTGTCAACAGGTTACGTTCTGAGACTCAATGTAGTTACTTTAGTTGCTGCTAAATATGGAACTTTGTTCTAATGTCAACTGTTTATTCATGTTTAAGAGTAATTTAGATTTGTGATTTGAATATCATATTCGTAACTTCAGGGATGCTTTTAATGTTTTTTTGGGGGCCTTTCATTTGATGTGAAAAATTTGTTACGTTAGCATATATTCATTGATCTGTATAATAATTAGACTTTTTTTTTAACTTATAAATATGAAAAGGGTAAAATTTTAGTAAGAAACTGTTAAAAGCATATAAAACAAAAATAAATAAAAGTTTTGTGTTATGTTATACAAAATATGACATGAGTCAATAAGATCATAGTATGGAAGGGGTCGTTTAAGGCTGGGGAGGCTGGGGGGACTGGGGATCTGGAGGCTCAAGAGGCTCCAGAGGCTCCAGAGGCTTTAGAGGGTGTTTGGATTATATAAAACACCGACATTTTTTTAAGTTATGACTGAAAAATAATAAAAATTGTTAATTTTTTTTTTTTTTTATTTTTAAATTTTTTTTAAAATTTTTAATTTTTTTTTTTTTTTTTAAATTTAAAATTTTTTTTTTTTTTAATTTCATTTTTTTTTTTAATTTTTTTTCTTTTCTGTCGAGGATAGATCATAAGTTAGCTGTATACCAAGTTTCGTCGTTCTATGTCAATATTTCAGGTTTGAGGGTTGGGGACCCCCCTTTTGGATATGCACTGCTATTTAACCCATATATGATGTGAGCAAACCTTATATGAAAGATTGTATACCGACCGCCGTTTCAGCTCTTCTATTGTCAATATTTAATGTTTGAAGGGGGTGAGGTTCCCCGGGGGAACCCAGGGGGGCGTAACTTCGTATACATTGAGGTTATGTTACCATCTAACTACCCTCAAAATTTTACCACGATACGATAACTAATCCATGTAGATATATATCGGAGTCAGAACCGGATGCGAAGAAGAAACCGCGGCGGAAAGCTAAGTCGGAGTGCATAAAAAAACGATTCCTTACAGGAATCGTTTTTCGACTCAGATTCGATTCCCTTCGGGAATCGAATCTTCGACGTATAATAATAATAATAATAATAATAATAATAATAATGTGTATGCGCACGCGCGCGCTCGCGCGTGAGCGCTCCATTGCTTCGCACCACGGGGCGATTGGGCCAAACGCTTCTTAAGCCTAATCTCGCTCTCTCGGAAGCCGCCACAAGGGCGTAAGCGCAAAATTCGTGTCGACCCTCGGGGGCGACCCCCCTCTATATACATCCTAGAGACTTGAAATTTACCCTGTTTCGAGCTTAACCCATATATAGATTATATTCCAAGTTTCAGACCTATATCTCTATTCCTTCATATCGAAAAGGTTGGGTTCGGTCAAACTGTCCCATAACTACTTGCCTTCTATCTTTTGGCGAAAATATATGAATCGTATGGGTATATGAAATGGCAGAGGAATAAATGTTGAGGAGAAGAGGAGAGAGGTGATGGATGTATTTAGAAGTTGCAAATTTGGTTTGCTCGCTGTGACTGAAACAAAGATGAAAGGAAACTGTGAAAATGAGTGGTGTGGTGTGAAATGTGCTTGTGTTGCTGTGGAAAGGAATGAGAGGGGGATAGGAGGATTTGCAATTCTGATGAGTGAATTGTGGTAGAGAACTATGGTAGATTTTGTGTGTGTGAGTACTAGAAGTCTAAAGGTTAAATTTAAGTTTGAAAAGGTCAAAATTTGTGTGGTTGTAACATATGGTCCATCTGAGGGTAATGTTGAAGAGTGCGATTTTCTGGGATAATCTGAATGATGTTTTGGATGGGGTGAGTAGGAGATTCAGTTCATTTGCCACATATCTGCTCACCAAGTATTCTTTATTTTGACAGTTGTCCCCACATTCACGGCACAGCCCTATTCAAGGGAGGGGGTATAGTACGTCAAAAGTTCACCTTCTGTCGCAAATTACGCATATGAGCACAGACGCAGGCTTTAAAGTGGAGGAGATTAAATTCAGCAGGAAATACAGAAGATGGAAGAGAATTCCACAGAACAGAGGTGGTGGGAAAGAAGGAAGCACCACAGCAAACTAGCCTGGAGTTACCAATGTCAACACAAAACTCGTGCGCAGATACAGCACCCCTTGTGCTACGAGGGCGTCGTAAAGGTGGTGGTACGCGAGTGATAAGTTCCCTCAAGCACCTGCCGCTGCGGTACCTATAGGATAGAGATAAAGCATCAACATCGCGCAACAAAGATAGAGAGTCAAGTGAACTGGAAAGTACAGAACAGTTTAAACCTTTTGGCTTTTGACTCGACCCTGTCCAAAAGCCGGGTGAAACCAGAGCCCCCCCCCCCCAGATATGAGAGCAGTACTCCATACATGGGCGAATGAGACCCTTGTATAGCTGGAGCAACTGAGAAGAGGAAAAAAAGTCTCGCATTCTAAACAGAACTTCCAGTTTCTTTGAGGCCGCCCTAGCAACCGTTGTGACGAGAGGTTTCCAAGACATTTTTTTGTTTATGCTTAAGGCCCAAGGATGTTTATATTGTCAACAGGAGAGACGAGAGAACCGTCGAAAGAGATAGGAAAGTTAGAAGGTGTTTTGGAGAAGGAGATTTGTAGAAGTTGGGTTTTTAAAGAAGTGAATTTCACAAGGTTGAGACGACCCCATCCGGAAATTCTATCCAGATCAGCGATAATAGAATCGGAAAGATTAAGACGAGAGGCAATTCTAGAAGTAAAAGAGGAAGCAGAATTGATATGAGTTGAAGAATGAAGGGTCGAGTCATCGGCATATGAGTGAATAGAGTTAGAGGTGCAGGTGAGAAGATCATTAATGAAAAGTAGGAATAAAGTAGGAGATAAGACAGAACCCTGAGGAACACCACTATTGACAGAAAAAAAGAAGAAGTGCCCCATCAACAACATCGATATTGAGCGAATTTGAAAAAAGATAGGCATAAGCAAGCAAAGAGAAGGAGGAAACCCAAAGGAGGGAGGCTTGGAGAGCAGTAGTGACGCTTGCCATACTCGGTCAAATGCTTTGGGTATGTCAAGCGCCACCACGCAAGTCAGACCCTAGTTCCTAAGGGCGAAAAACCAAATCAGTTAGATAGGAAAGTATATCGCCAGTAGACCTCGAGCGCCGAAAGCCGTACTGGCGATCGGAATGAGTTTCCAGATGGTCTAAGAAGTGAGAGTTGAGAAGGGTTTCAAAGATCTTAGATAGAATACAAGTGAGGGCTATAGGGCGATAGTTAGAAGGATCAGAGCGGTTCCTTTATCGGAATTAGGTTGGACATGTTCGAGTCTTCCCACTGAGGGAAAGTAGCTAAAGTATTGAGACATAGGAGTATAGTTGAACGAGGGCAGGGATAGCACGGAAGGCACACTTCCTCAAGCTCGGGAGGAATGCCATTGCCGGGCCACCCACCTTCCTAACGTTCATAGATTTCAGGGGTCCATGCACCTGATCAAATGTAATCACAGGCAAAGGCATAGGACACCTGAGAGAGAAGGAGTAGGAAGAGGAATGCCAGAATCGTCCATGGTTGAGTTAGAGGAATATAGAAGGCCGAAGAGATTGGCCTTTTCAGTTTTAGGAATTAGCAACAGAATAATCAGATCGAATAAGCTGAGGAAAGGCAGATTATACAGATGTTGTTAGAGATGTTTTTGGCAGAGGCCAGAAAGATTTGTCAGAGGGAGAACCAAGGAGGTCAGCCCATTTTTGTTTTGAAAATCCACCAGACTCGCCGAAGAGTATCCCTACATCGATTTCAGGCTGAATGAATGTTATCGAGAAGTGATAGGAGACGAGAATTTTTCCACCCCCGAAACGCATGTTTCTAGCCTGAATGGCCAGAGAAAAAGCACGATCGAACCATGGATTATGAGGAAGCAGAAAGATTTAATGTTGAAGAAGGAATGAACCTGCTCATCCCATCAACGATTACAACTCCCTCCTTATCTTTTAAATCTTTATACATCAATCCTTAACTGAGGTAAACCATTGCTATCATCTGCAAACTTTGAAACCTACATTTAAGTCCGTGGTCTAATATTTTTATATATTCATATTGAGGAAACAGGCCACTTGACCTAAGAAAACAGTTACGAGACCACAAACATGCTCTCCTTCATTCCATTTATAAATACTTTTCATTTTCATTAATTGATTATTAATATTATTATTATTATTATTATTATTATTATATTACTTATTATTAATTATTTATTATTTTATTATTATTATTATTATTATTTTATTATTATTATTATGAGACTTAAGGAATCAAAAAATTTTGATAATTTCAGGGGGTTGAACCCCTGACCCCCTTGTCTATAGCCTTGTAGTATATTATATTAGGATGTTCACCGATAGTATCGGTATCGGTATCGGTATCGGTGTATCCGGCCATTTTGATGGTTCGTAATCGGTATCGGGTTAAAATTGGCCGTAGCTAGGCCGATACTTCTTTACTTTTGGGTGGAAAAAATTATTGAGAAACTTTAGATTTCAATAATAAAATCTTAGTTCGATATAGATAGCTAGTTCCCAATTATGCTTTATTTTTTTTTCCTCGATTTCCTTTTTTAACTTAGATTTTTTAGCGTTTTCTCAAACTTGGTCTTTAGCGTAAAATTTACGTATTTGGAGCCATTATTCTAATTTATACAGATTTATCTACTTTTTTGGTTTCAATAGTATTTTTTTTTTTTTTTTTTTTTTGTACGCATTTTCGTGGAGAGCCCTTGAGTTCTTGAGTAATATTTAAACTTTCTGTAGTATTCATATTTTAGTTCTTTTGCGTGTAATTAGGGTTTTTATCGTTTAAAATTTAGGTTTTAGACTACGAATAAATTTTCCCATCTCTCCTTTGGATTTTTGTCTATTTGTTGCTGTTCTGGGTTTTTTTTTTTTTTTTTTTTTGTTTTCTTGTGAGTAATCATGTGCGTGTTGGTGAGCGTGTGCGTGTGCGTATGCGTGTGCGTGGCGTGTTGCGTGTATGATAGCAGATTTGAACAGGCGTGGCTTTCTTTTGACTTTCCAACATCAATGGCTTGCACTCTAACTCTGCTTCCCCGTGGAATACTACCTCTCTAACTCTACTAAAACCTAATTTTATTGCTCTCTTGTCTGAGACCCAGATGGCTTAGAATTCATCCTTCAACTCGTTTAATATTTCCATCTATTTCTTATTTTATTATTTTCCGTTTGAAGGATGGAGTATGTGCCTAATGTAAAATATAAAAAACATTCCTATTAACACGTCTCGGAAAATCTCGAAGCTCCTACCTCGTGTTCTGTGGCTTTGAAAATCTTTCTTCCTCTACTACAATATTCTTATTCTTCTGCTACTGTTCTCTCTCACCACGCACACAGATTTTCATGCCTTTTTTTGATTACGTTACTACTTCTCACGAGACTGTTTATCTCTATCCAAATACTGAGGTCCACTATTTAGGGGATTTCAATGTACACAAAACTGAATTGTTGGGTTTCCTCTCGTACTGATTTAGTTGGGAGGAAGCCGAATCATTCAGTATTCTCAACGATCTGGAGCAACTGATTAAATAACCTACACACATTCCGGATCGTCCCAACCGATTCTTGAACACACTTGACCTTTGTTTCACCACTAGTCCTTCTCTCTATAAATACACCACCTTTGCCGCTCCTATCAGTAAATCTGACCACCAACCTTATATCACTTAATTTTAATACTTTCTCTCCGAACATCTCCATCCTCCCTATTCGGTTTTTCTGGCGCTTTGATCGGGCCGATTGGGGGGCATTGCGTTGCTTCTACGCTAACTATAATTGAAAGTGACTGCTTTGACTCTTCAGACGCTTCAGATTCTGCGATAAAGTGGGAACTGTAATTGTTAATGGGATGAGCAGGTTCATTCCTTCTTCGACTAAATCTTTTTCTCCTCAAAATCCATGGTTCGATCGCGCTTGTTCCCTGGCCATTCAGGCTAGAGACAATGTTTATCGGGTGTGGAAAAATTCTCGTTCTCCTATCACTCTTGCCAATTTTCATTCAGCTAGAAATCGATGCAGGGATACTCTTCGACGAGCAAAGCGGACTTTCATTAAACGAAAATGCGCTGACCTCCTTGGTTCTCCTACTGACAAATCTCTCTGGCCTCTTGCCAAAAACATCTCTAACAACTCCTGTAAATCATCCTTTCCTCCTCTTATTCGCTCTGATGATTCTGTTGTAAATACTCCAACTGAAAAAGTCCAATCATCTCTTTGGCCTTCTATTTCCCCTCTAATTAAACCTGGACTATTTCTGGTATTCCTCTTCCTCCTATTTCTCCTCTCAGGTGTCCTATGCCATTACCTGTCATTTCATTTGATCGGGTGCATGACTCCTGAAAAATTATGACGTTAGGAAGGCGGGTGGCCCGGATGCATTCCTCTCCGAGTTTTGAGAGAGTGTGCCTCCGTGCTGACCCAACCCCTCGTTCAACTATATTTTCTTGCGTCAAAACTAGCACTTTCCCTCAGTGTTGAAGGCACGCATATGTCCAACCTATTCCGGAAAAAAATGATGCTGCTCTGATCCTTCTAACTACGCCCTATAGCTCTCACTTGTATTTTTCTAAGATCTTTGAACCGCTTCTTCAAAACTCTCACTTTTAGATCATCTGGAACTCTTTCCCCTTCTTTCTGATTACCAGTCGCTTTTCGGTGCTCGAGACCTTATGCGATACTCACTTTCCTATTTAAACAGATTTTGGTTTTCCGCCCTAGGAATACAGGAAGACTTGTGGGGTGGCGTTGACATATCCAAAGCATTTTGACCGGCGGTTATGGCACGCGTCACTGCTCTCCAAGTCCCCTCCTTTGGGTTTCCTTTTTCTCTTTGGCTTACTTATGTCTAGCTTTTTTCAAATCGCTCAATATTGGGCTGTTGTTGATGGGGCGACTTCTTTCTTTTCTGTCAATAGTTGGTGTTCTTCAGGGTTCTGTTTTATCTCTCTTTATTCCTGCTTTCATCAATGATTCTACCTGCACATCTAACTCTTATCCACTCACTATGTCGATGACTTACCCTTCATTCTTCAATCATATCAATTCTGCTCCTCTTTACTTCTAGAATTCGCCTTCGTCTTTAATCTTTCCGATCTATTCTCGCTGATCTGGATAGAATTTCGGGTTGGGTCGTCTCAAGCTTGTGAAATTTAATTCTTTAAAAAACTAAACTCTACAAAAATCTCTCTCTCAAGGCACTAACTTTTCTAATCCCTCCTACGGAACTCTCCCAATGTGTTTATAAAATCCTTTGCCTTCATCATAAACAAAAAAAAAATGTTTGAAACCTCCCAAATCCAAGTGGTTGCTTAGTTGCGGCCTCAAAGGAAACTGGGACGTTTGTTTAGACTGCGAGACGTTTTTTCCTCTTCTTCAGTTAACCACCTTACAAGGGTCTACCGCCCTTTGTATGGAGTACTTGCTCTCATATCTTTGGGGGGCGGAGGGCTCTGGTTTCATCCGGCTTTTGGGTTTAGGGTCGAGTCAAAGGCCAAAAGACTTATAAAATGTCCTGTACTTTCTAGCTCACTTGACCCTTTATATTTTGTTGGCGCGTGTTTGGTGCTTTATTCCCTTTTCCTATAGGTACTGATTAGACGGCCAAGTTGCTCGAGGGAACTATCACTCGCGTTACCACCACCTTTACGACGCCCTCGAAGCACAAGGGGTGCTGGTCGGCACATGAGTTTTGTGTTATGTTTGTAAACTCCAGACTGGTTCCTTTGCGGCTCGCTTCCTTCTTTTCCTGCCACCTCTGTTCTGTGGATTTCTCTTCCAT